>JAPYZI010005648.1:0-31205 GCA_030523105.1 Ophioninae sp. A BG-2022a | reverse complement strand
GATTTTTGGCAGAATTTCAAAGTTGGACCATCGATTTTTGCAAATTTTTCCATACATACCCCTTTGCCTCTTTTTTTCCGATTTTTCAACTGGACTTTCTGGAAAAACTATTAGAGATATCGATACGAATCCAACGCCATTATTTAAGTTAGGCAAAAACCTTTTCCAAACCCACCAAATGAAAGTCCAAAGCATACGAGAAGCTCACCCTACGACCTTTTGAAATATCGTGATTTTTGGGATTCCGGCAGAACGGGCCTGGGAGGTCGAAAATTTTTTTTTTCCGTTTTTTAAGTATTAAAAGGGTGTATTTGATCGGAAATTTCTCGCTGATTACGAATATGCCCGAGTTTTTGCCAAAAGTGCAAAATTGGACTGGGAAAATGCGAAAAACCTTTCGGGAATATTTTTTCGAAGTTTTTCCGTAAAAATTGATAGTTTAAAGCGAATTAAATGGTGAATTTGTTGAAATATTAATAGTAATTCAGAGGTTCATCCGGGAACTATACACGCTTGTATCAATCGACACAGCATTTCACCTCAAACCCGCCGTTTCATGGATGACATTCCGTCGCGGGACACCCTGTATATTAATACCTATAAGAGGAAGCAAGGTACGACTATTCCCCGAAACATAACACCTACAGGAGTAAGCAGGACACCATCATTCTCCCAACGTTTATGCCCATGAGAGAAAGCGAGAGCGAGAATGAAAACCGCCATCAGCGCCGCTACTCGAGAACTACCAATGGGGGCAGCCCCCAGCAGAACCGGCACATATAATCCTTAAGAACTGTCCTTCTATGCACATCTGACTTCGTTGCTTTAACACCCGTTTCCCCTAGGCGTTGGCCGCGTCAATTCGGTCGATCAGGAGGGCGTTCTCCTTGTCGATTCGGTCGATCACGAGGGCGTTTTTTCTCCTCGTCGATTCGGTCGATCAGGAGGGTGTCCTGCTCCGTGTTGTCGCTTCCTGTTTCATAATCAAGCATTGTTTACATCTCCGTATCAAACAGCGGAACAATCATCGAACTGTCAAAGTGGGCAGAATCATTTTTACTAGGTACTTAACAAATTTTCATAAAATGAAGGACGCCGACTTCAAGTATTGCCTTAGGAAGATGGAGTTTCCACATTGCGCGCGGGAGGCCTTGTCCACGATAGGTGAGAGCCTTTTAAGTTATGTGCGCATTTATCGTAAACTCGTTTATTATTTCGATCTTTTCGTGAGTGAATATACCGAGTTCTCTCAGAACTGAAATAAACGAGGACGGACGCGATGAAACTTCGGTAATGTATAAAGAGTCTGAAACCAGTATTGTTACGCGAAGCGAATTTGTGCAGCACGTCAGGCCCCACCGTAAGATTGCAAATTCAGCTACAAACGGATATAATGGAGGAATTCGTGTTCGGCGAGTTGGGCAAGCTGAAGCAGCAGAAGAAACCAGTCGCGTTGCAGGAGTTCCAGCTGATCGAAGTAATGAGCGATTTCTTCCGAGCTCCCGAGCGTCCACCAGCGGTGAGAAATGCTGTTTTTCTATTTCTCTACCCCGCTGAATCTACGAGATTCCACATACTAGGAAACCTAGTTTCCTTGGCGATAGCGACGCAGAACAAGGAAGTGTTGGATTCAACCGGTATGTGGATGCAACAATTAGGATCAACGTCGGCCCAATGCGTCGATTTGGCCCGGCACGTGTTGAACGACTTTTTCGTCTATACACCCAACACGGTAGAGAAGTTGAAACGCTTGCCAACTTTGGTGCCTCACTTTACCGCCAATTTGCTCACCGCCATTGGTGAAGTGTACAAAGACACAGATCCGTCCAACGAGTTGTTAAGATTGGCTGGGGATTGGATAGACGAAAATCCCAGTTTGCTGGTTACTTCGCTGATGGACAATCCAGCTTTGCCTACTGGTGGTATACCAATGACACCGATAACGCCGATAGCTGGATTGTTCAGATGGTGCATTCTTGGACCAGCGAGAAAACCTGATGAATCCGTTGGCCAGGAGATACTTCAGGAACGCGACAGATCTTACTCGAAGATCCAACAGCTGCTGATGGACTCGGTGCTACGATTGATCGGCAGCGCGAACAACAAACACGCTATATCGGCTCAACACTTAGCCGACACTACCAGAACTCTCGGCAACCTTTTACAAACTTCAGAGGGCGCGGTGAAGACCCGCCAGGATTTGGCGATGGAAAGACTCGCCCAAGCTGTTAGCACGGCCATGTCGGCTAATTGTATATATGGTAACAAACGTAAGCGGTTTTCAACTCTGATTATGCTACGTCCAAAGTTATTGAAATACAACGTAGAAACTTGAAAATTTTTAATCTTCGAATCGTCAATTTTCCGATTACAGAAGAATTACTGGGCCTCCTGCAACCGTTAGCCATTAGGAACTTCTTGATCGAATGGACGCTGCAGACATACGCATCCAAGGCATCGTAACGAAACACTCCTCCTATAGGATCAATAATTTGTACGTTTTTAAGAAATAAATCCTTCTAGAGCGCAGGTTGAAGAGTAAATGGGAATAACCACAGCATCATGAAAATGGCTTAAACGTTCTTTTGGATTTCAGTTGCTGGAGCTTCTTTTTGTCAAGTTCGAATTTCTTCCTCAATTCCACGAGGTCTGAAAAAAATGATTAGAGATAATGTGATGACGAAAATGAACTGGCGATTACACTTGATGTGTAATATATTTAAATATTCGAACTCACGCTTTTTCTTTGATTCTCTGATCTGGAAGCTGTAAAAATTGAGCAATTCTTTCTTCTTGTTTTTCTTCTCTTCTTTGCTGTGTAATTTATCGATCGTCGACTCCTTTCTTGCAGGTGCAAATTGTCCCCGCTTCTTTTTAGCAGTGACCGTCACCCAGCCGTCCTCGTCGACCTCTTCGCCATCTTTGTTCTGACGAGCGACCCTTTCGTCATACTCGGTCATGTACTCTTCTATTTCCCTTTTTATCAAGGCCTCGTTACACGAGACTGCTGCATTGTATTCTTTGCACCATTCTGCGCAAATCGGATTATGATCGGTCAGCAAATATTTTTATCAATCTTTGGCTCATAATTGAAAGAAAGCAAATGAGGAACTTACTGGACATTCCTACTGTGCCGGGATCTTCCTCGTTTTCGTACAGAGTCAAGATTGTTTCTGGAGGAAGTTCCAGCGTCTTGTCCAAACTGGATTCCCGTTCGAAGACAACATACGCCCTTCCGAAACCCTGATTGCCATTTTCGTGACCGATCAATCTCACAGTCTTGACAGGTCCAATTCTGGCAAAAGTTTCTTTCAGGGAATTCTCACTCGTCCAGGGTGGAACATTTAGGACAAAAAGGGTCCGTCCTTTCGGATACTCTGGTTCTTGATTCCTGATGGAGTGCTCTTTGTAGAAGATTTGGTGCGAGGCACTACAGTTCGAGTCGAAACGCAGCCACAACGCTGAATTATTGAATTTTCAAAAATTGAAAATAAAATGTTCAAGTGGTTTATTAATTTTGGAGATTTTGAATTTTTATACATTTGTACATCAATTTTCGGAATTGTAAAAACATTGTTGACACACATTTTCATTTTGACGAAAACTTAACCTCAAAAAGAGATTAAAAACGGGTGGAATTTTATCTGTACGGTACATAGTAACTTACTTTTCAGTCCACCTTTAAGCTCGACGACCATTTTCGATTATTGAACTTTTTGAGAATTACGTTTTTTTTATTTTCTCATGAGCACGTGTTTTACGAGACGAGAACGTTTATAAACGTGCTAATTGTAAATAACCCGCGTGGATGTCACACAATGCACATGTGTTTCATAAAGGTCACGTTTTTATCGGCAGTCGGTGATGAGAGGAGTACTGATACGAAAGATCCTTATTTTACCGATTGGCCTCCTGTCATTCTTCGCTCCAATTTTGTCCGCTGGGTGTGTGCGTGTTCTCAGTGCGGGTGAAGTAACACCGGGTTGTTTCACGTTCCCGCATAAACAATTGTTTTCTTTTTAGCTGAGTGCACGTTTTCCAAGTCATGAGTACGTCTCGTTCGAACGTGGCGAAATATCTAAAATCAATCAATGCGATCCGTTTATCGTAATATTTTAATATAATAAAACCTAACCAAATCGTGGCGAATCATGCCCCAGTGGAGTTCGCGACGGATTTTCATCACGCGTGCTTCATCGGCGCGACGCGACCGCAACTGTGCTCCGGGTATTTGAGGACTACAAAAAGAGATTCCGGAGAGTGAAGATGCGCCCTTCTGACTTTTAGGCAAGAAAACATTCGAAGGGTCATGGCAGGTGGCTCATTGGAGACCGGTCCTTCCTACCATCAGCAGAGCCATGGACGAGAAGTCCGCCGCTGGTTGGCACACGTCAAACTCTCCAGGATCATAATTCTTGTTTCCGTCCTCTTATTCGTCGTGCCCCTCTTCACGCATTACTATTTGTCCAAGGTGAAGGCGTAGTGCATTCTAGCCCAAACAAACCCAAACAAACCTAAACAAACTCAAACAGTCACATTACGAAACTTCGTTCTTGATTGCAGGTAGAAGCTGATTCATCAGGCATGGACGTACACCGGACCCGATCAAAGTTGGAGGCATTGGAGGATTTCACGTCGATGAAAGCTACGGATTTAAAAGCGAGAATAGAGGAGATGCTGCGTATAAAATTGTCGGTGAGCAACGAGCTGCGCGACTTGGAAAACAGGCGCCAAAGACTGCAGCTGGAAGTCAGCAACTTCACTCAGAGGATAGACGATTTAAAGCAAGAACTGTCGCATCAACGCACCGATCTGGACAGACTGAAGATGAGCGTAGTTCAAGCACAGGCGGCGCAGAGGGAAGCCGTGGAGAGAAACACTCCAGAGCTGGCACCGCCGAAAAGAATCATCATGGATACCCTTCCGGTCGTGATAGCACCAAGCACTTATCCCATGAGCTGCAAAATGTACAATTGCTTCGATCATAGCAGATGCGCTCTTACCAGTGGCTTCCCTGTTTATCTCTACGATCCTGATTTATTCAGTGTGCTGAGCATCGGTTGGGACGTTGACGGTTTTCTCAAAACGACGATCAAGCAGACGCTGGGTGAGTGTATATAAAAATGGAATCTTCAGCCACTCGAATTCCGTCGATGCAGTAATAGGAACAGTATAATAATAATAATAACAATTAACCCCATCATTTTAAATAATTTTTCACAGCCCTTGTACTTTATCCGCGTTTAAGAGTGCACAGGTCAATGTCAACTCTAGCTCGCTCTTATATAACATATAATATTGGTTTCCGGTGTTTCCGATTTTCATATCTCTCCGTTCTTTTTCGGTGACTAGCTCGTAGCAATTTTTCGTTTTTTTCCTCTATCTTTCATTGTGCTTCTACCTATATAATTATTAATTCTATAATGCTGCAATTATTCTGTGTTACGAAGTTCCAACATGTTTCAGGTTACAACGCTCATCTGACCAGTAATCCAGCGGAAGCTTGCGTGTACATATTGCTGATAGGCGAAGCGCTGGCGATGCCCCAATCCCACAGCGGTCCAGTTACAACAAGACCGTTGGACACGACAAAGTTGCACGAGTTGCCCTATTGGGGTGGTGACGGTAGAAATCACATACTGCTAAATTTGGCGCGTCGTGATTTGAGCGTTTCTGCGGGTAACATGTTTCGGAACGTTGACACTGGTCGAGCGATCCTGGTGCAGTCGTCTTATCACCGGGATCAATTTCGAGAGTCTTTCGACTTGATAGCACCGCCAATATTGGGACCACCTGGAGGGGATGTTTGGCAGGATTGCGCGCCGATGGTGCCAGCGAGGAGAAAATATTTGCTCTCCTTTCAAGGCGAAATGAGATCGGCAAGGGTTTCGCCAACTTCCCAGCGGGTTGACGACGCCGAAGTAGACCTCGAGAGAATCGCCGTTGACGACAATAATTTGGACAATTTCATAATTCAACACTTGAAAGACATGGCTTCCGGTACTAGTCTCGACAAGTTTTATCTCGAATTCGAGTGCGTGCCCGCCTCGGAGGATCACAGGACCCTCATCGAAGCTCTCGATTGGTCACTCTGCGGTACCGATTCATCGCGAAAAGCCATCCTCAAGGAATCCACTTTTGCCCTCATTCTCGCACCGAGCAACGCCACCCTCCTCACCACTTCGTACATGCAAGCGAGACTCTACGAGGCTCTTCGCGCCGGCGCTATTCCCGTCGTACTCGGGGGCGATCAAATTCTTCTTTGCTACAACGAGGTTATCGCCTGGCGAAGGGCCGCCATTTTTTTACCGAAGGCAAGATTTATTGATATTTTATTAATTTTCGAAATTCGAAATGTCGAATTTCTTAGTCGTCCGTTGCCAATAAGAAATGTTTATAGATTTATCTGTTATTTTCTATTGTATCATATGGATTTTTGATTTTCGATCAAGTATCGAACTTATTGGATTTCTTAATTATCTGTAGCCAATAAGAAGTATGTATAGGAAACAACACTATAGTAATAATATCTAATTATAATTCATTATTATAAATGGTTTTCATTATAATTATTAGAGTGATTAATTATTGTCAATATTTATTTTTTAATAATATCCATTATTATCATTATTATTATCCAGGCTCGCGTAACGGAAATGCATTTTTTTCTGCGCGCGATACCGGACAACGACCTCTTGGCAATGCGTCGTCAGGGCCGCTTGATATGGGAGCGATATTTAGGCACCGCTCAAGGAGCGGTTGACACGATAATCGCGTTGATCCGAGATCGTTTAGGAATACCTCCTTTACCGGCTACCCAGACACCGACGATTAGTGTTTTCAACGAGACTTTTCTCGTACGTATAAAAAAGGCAAATTTGCATTTTCGGTGAAAATTTGGGAAAAGCACATTGCAGGTGGGGAAAAAAATTAAAAATAATTTTTTTTCAGCCTTTGAAGTCGGATACGATAATCGGTGAACCGGAAGCTGAGGAGAGCCTCGGGCCTCTTGAACCACCTTATCCGTCACCCGCTTTTAAGAGAAATTACACGACGATGCTGATACACGGTCATGAGATCTGGAACGATTGGGTCGATCCATTCAACTTGTATCCCCAGTTACCGTTCGATACGGTTTTGCCGAGCGATGCCAAGTTTGTGGGTAAATGGAGATTCTTCTGACAAAATTTCCGATCATTCGAGAAAACAGCCTTTTGTTTTTTAAATTATTGTTTTAAAATTATTTTTAAATTAATTAAATGGTAATTAAATTTAGAATTATTATAAACATACATTTTCAATGACAAATTCAAATTGAAAAATAATTTTTAATTTATTATAAATATAAATTTGATTAAATTGCATATAAATTAATTAAATTTTTATCAAATTTCAATTTTATTAAAAAAAATTGTTTTTTAAATAATTCGTTTATTCAAAAATACTGAAAAAATAATGAATCGAGTCGAACTATTTAACAAATTATTTTGATGTTGGAAATAATGATGATGGCAATGTTGATTATTTCGGAACGCGTTTTCAGGATCAGAAGTGGGCTTCCGGCCGATCGGCAAAGGCGCAGGCGGCGCTGGAAAAGAATTCAGCCAATCACTCGGCGGCAATCACCCGAGGGAGCAATTTACGATAGTGATGCTGACCTACGAGCGAGAACAAGTGCTGATTAATTCCCTGGCGCGTCTCTACGGACTGCCCTATTTGAACAAGGTTCTCGTAGTTTGGAACAGTCCAAAACCTCCCATGGAGGATCTTAGATGGCCGGAGATTGGTGTTCCGATAGTGGTAACATTATTTTGCAGTTTTTTCTTCCATCGTAAAAGTCGTGCGCGGTTTTTACGATTTTTTTTGCATTATTAATAAAAATACTGCGTTTGGAAAGTTGTGTGTTCGTGACGTCACGATGTTACCTCTGATAATTCAAGTTAATTTACGTTTATTAATGGTTTTTCAGAAAAGTTAAACTTGCGTGGAAGCCATATTGTTTGGGTTTGTTTAGGTTTACTAGGTAAATAAATCGAATTCGTGTTTTGTTTGGGTTTGGTCTTTACGAAGCGCTGTATGCTTTTAACTTATAATTTTATGTCGTGTAACATCGTGACGACACAATGTTTCAGTGTCATTTTTAAATGCGTGCGAAATCGTAATCTTAAAAACAATTTGTTTTTTACGCAGGTGATAAAAGCTCCGAGGAACAGTTTGAACAACAGATTTTTGCCTTTCGATTCGATCGAAACGGAAGCGGTTTTGTCGGTCGACGACGATGCCCATCTTCGTCACGATGAGATCATGTTTGGCTTCCGGTAAATTTTCCAAACCCATTTAATGGATCTTATTTACGCACATGGCCAAAATTCGAACCAAAAATGACTTTTTCTCCTTCAGAGTTTGGAGGGAACACCGGGATCGCGTGGTCGGTTTTCCCGGTCGTTTTCACGCTTGGGATCAAAATTATCACAACGCTTGGAACTACAATTCGAATTATTCTTGCGAATTGTCGATGGTTCTGACTGGCGCTGCTTTCATACACAAGCACTACACCTATCTCTACACCCATTGGCTGCCACAGGCTATCAGGGACAAAGTCGACGAATACATGAACTGCGAAGATATCGCGATGAACTTTCTCATATCCCATGTCACGAGGAAACCACCTGTCAAGGTACCCCAATTCTTTCGCTTTCACCATTTTTCAAGCATCAATGGAGTTTTGCAAAAATTGACTCAGGGAACGGAAATTAGCGAAATGATAATTGATAAAGATATATATATATATATTTTTCAAGAAAACATTTAATATAAACAATCAGAATATAAAAAGAAAATAATAATTGTTCAAATTACAGAATTGTATTAATTCGATCTTCAAATATTACGAAACAAATTACAAAGTAAATTGCTACAATTAATGTATGAGAATGCACACAAAACTTCGTTATAAAAATATACTTTTTTACAAAAATATATTAAAACAATAAAAAAATAAATTGAATATTTTTAACGTAAATTCAAGATAAATCCGAACAGTACAAAAAAAAAAAACGATCGAATCCGATTCTACAAATATTCCTTTTTTGTTTCACAAAAAACCAAACAAACCCAGGCGGAACGAAAAGCTTTGTTGAAATTAATGTACATAAATGTTATCCCAACAAACTCAAACGAAGCCAAAAAATTTGTTGAAAATAATCTACAAAGAGTACTTAAAAAATTGTTGCAAATTTTTAAAAAATCTTGAAATACGTTTTACAATTAAAATCATTGAAAATAAATGAGCGAACTCGTTCGATTTTGGAATATTCATTTTTTACGTTTTTTTTCACGTTCAGGTGACGTCACGCTGGACCTTCCGATGTCCCGGCTGTCCAGTATCTTTGTCCGAGGACGACACGCACTTTCAGGAACGTCACAGATGCATTAACTTTTTCTCTCAAGTATTCGGATACATGCCCCTCTTGAATACGCAGTACCGGGCCGATTCGATACTCTTCAAAACGAGGATACCCCACGACAAGCAAAAGTGTTTCAAGTTCATTTGAGCCGCTCCGTGGGCCTTGATCGTGACGGATCAAAGTTCTCATTGTTTTTGGTAGATTTGAGCCCCCCCGTGGGCGAAATCGGAAACGTTTTTTTTTTTTTTTTTGGAGTGTATGTATTTTGTGTGTTTGGAAAGGCAACGCATGACGTGACTTTGACGATCAATTTTTTCAATAGCGACGACGAGAAAGGGTGCTCGTTGATTTTCTACGGGATTAAGAGGTGAACTAGTTTCGCGAAAAAAAACTAATTAAAAATGGAGGATCCAATATTGCTGAACAAATCGAAAATTTAAAAAAAGATTGTGGAAAAAGAAGAGAATTTAACAAACCCAAACACAGTGGAACAAAAAAAAATACGAACTGAATATTATGATAAATCCGAATAAAAAATTCAATATCTCAGATCCAATATGGCGGATCGCAACGGTCAGCGATTTTGAATGACTGATATTCGATAAAAAAAAAACCCGAGGACAAACTCCGTTTCATATCACGTAACTTCTCGAACTCGGATCAACCTTGTTGGATCCGTTGTTTCGAATTTTATGAAACTTCGTAAACGGTGACTTCGCGAATTGTCTAGTACCAAACGTCATCCATATCAAGTAAGTTTTCGCGCGTTCGTCCGATCTATTGGATCTGCTATTTGATACTTACAATTCTTGCGTTCACACTCGCGATCAGCGATCTCAAAACGCTTCTGCGAGATACCTAGTTTCGAGTACGTCGTAAGTAAGGAAAATCTTGGAAGCTCAAAGGATTACCGGAGTCGAAGTTCTCGTCGTTGCAACGCCGCCCAACTTTTTTTCACCCTTTTTTATTCATTCCGATGAATACTCTAATCGAACTATTGATAAGTGACATACGGAAGAAAATTGTTGACTCTTTGAAAACCAAAAACAATCTTTTCTTAATTAGAAAAATGTTGAAAAAAACGATTTTTTTTTAACTGAAAAAAAATGTTAAAAGTACAGTTTTTTCTTGATTGAAAAAAGTGTTGAAAAACGATTTTTTGTGGTTAAAAAAAATGTAAGAAAAATTATTTAAAAAGATCGATATTTTTGGGAGCCAAAAAAAAAAAATAATAATTGAAAAAAGAAAGCGAAAAAAGAAATTGCAACGGCGCTGCCTTCGACGAGGAATCACTGAAGCCTCCTCCCCGCCCCTCTGTGTACCTGTATAAAACCCGGGGTTTTGACTGCATAGAAGATAAAAGCGACGAATCCCTTGTCGTGTCTATAGTCCAAACGAGGTCGTTAAAATCCATTGTCAATAGTATACAAAGAATAATAATAATAATAATAATAATAATAATAACAGCGATAATACGTATGCGGAAGATGAGAAACGTCTCAAGTATCAACCCTCCTGGTCCGTCTCACATTCGAGGATTCAGGTTCGTTTTCACCATCGATACGTTCGGTGGGCAATTTAAGGGAGAGATTTTCCTAGTTGGCTGCAAGTGAGAAGAAATTGAAATTCAGTAATAATAATAAATAATGAATAATAGTAATATTATTTATAATTTAATGAATAATAAATAATCGTACTATTACTTATTATTTATTTTTTAAATGAATAAATAATAGTGGTATTACGTATTGTTTAATTAACAATAAATAATGGTAATATTTCTTATTACTTATTTATTTAAATAATAATAAATAATAGTAATATTTATTATTATTAAAAAATATTACTGTTATTTGTTGTTACTATCTATTACTATTTATTGAGCGCAAACAAATAGTAATTAATAGTACTGCCAATATATAGCAATACTATTATAAACAATACATTACTATTAAGAGATAATGAATAATAACAATAACAAATATGTATATTGTTATTATTATTATTACTATAACTAAATTTGTAATAGTAATAATAATAGAGCGGATAAGTAAATTGGCGAGATCCGAAAGTATAAGTGCACTTCCGGTATCGCTACTGGTGCCATTTAGGCGTCGCGACGTTTGCGGCGTGTTTAAACGCAATTTATAAAAAACTGTATAGTCACGTAGGCAACGTACGAGGTATAATCTCGAGAATCTCTTTCTCCTTTTTCGTTCAACTCGAAGTTTCCCGATCGATCGATGTTTTTTTTTAAAAAATCGAGTTTTTCGAAAAATAACGAGGAAAAACAATTGCATTACTGTGCAATCGTAATCGAAATTATACGTAACGAGTGAAGACGAGGAGAGGCGAGGAAACATTTTTTCGTATCTTTTTTTTCTCTCGAAGAGAAGTGCGTGAAAACCCTAGGGAGTTTTAGGGAGAAAACCAGGACGTGTATTGTAAATAGAATTAATTAAGGGGGAACGAAAGCGAGCTCGAATTACGTCCCGATGTTTATAAATGTTTTGTAAATAAAAAACGAGAAGAAAAAGATGTTTGCTGATTGTGGAAAAAACAAGGGAGTTTTTTTTCCTCGTTTACCTTATCTGCCTTTTTTCCGAAGTTTTCATTTTTTTTTGTTTTTTTTTTTATTAGCAAAAAGTATACAAATTTTTGTGTAAAAATACATCTGGTAAATGCAATCCCGACTGTTACCGTGAAAGAGTATTTTTATAGAAATAATTCTTCACGCCTGATCGAAATCAGCACGTCTGACCAAAAGGATTTCGACTACTACCCCGGGTGACGGAGGATCGTTTTTCTTAAGTTCATCTGCCCTTTCCACTACATATTTATATCATTTTCGTTCGGTTTTTTTCACTGCCTCTTAATATAGCGAAATCAATTTGTCATGAAATTGGCAAAGTTATACAAATTGCTGACGAAAATAATTATTTCACGGCTGACCGAAAACGACCCCGACTACTGCAGTGATCGCTTAGACTGAATTCTCGCTTTTGTAAGAGGATGGATTTCAAATTGAAATTGATTTTAAAGAAAGGAATTTTAAGTTCATCGTCGTGAGTGACCACGTGACCGGAAGTGAAGTGTTTTTCGGCGAATCCTTTTGGAAAGACAAGAACAGCTGGTGGTCGTTGAACGTTCCGGGTTGGCAAACACACCCAAACCCAAACACACCCAGAAGAACAAAATCAAAATTGGTTCGCAGAGTTAACCCGTGAGGTAACCCAAACAAACCCAAACAGAAGGAAACGATAATTCAAAATTGGCGCGCATAGTTACTCCTGGAGGGTCCACCCCTCCGCGGACCTTTACGATTCGATTGGAGTGGGGATGTCGGGCATGGGTTAAGCGGGCGTAGTACGTAGTGAAAGCCGCGCCGGTCATCAGCGCCGCGGCATCGCGACCCCCATCGTCGATTCGCGCGCGCGATCAATACGGGGTTTCCCGTGACGCAAATGCGTTCCTCCAACCCCATTGGTTCGGATTAACGCCGCATTCCCTTATTTATCACGAGTCCGCTCCGCGATTCCCCGAGACTAACTATTTCTTTACATTAGCCGGAAGTCTCGCGAAGGAAAGTCTCCGAAAGCGGCCATTTTGACGATACGAGTGGCCGAATGATCGAGTTGGTACGAAAAAGAACGAAGTTTTTCGTTAGAGAGGCGTATGTGTGGGTGTCTAAGATATTAGCCTACCCCCCCTCCCGTCCAGTAACTCGGACCCCCCACCCCCGCAAAACGAACTCAGTGATACCACCCCGAGAGAAAATCAGTCGTGCAAACCGCGCGCAGATGGCGCGAGTGGGCGAACCTCGGGAGGGTTTCGTTGCACTTTCGTACACGCGTTCGTTAGTGCCCGATAACCTGAAATTTTCTATCGGGCTCGTACCACGTTCGATCGGGAATACCGAGAGCGAGGAAAATCGAGATTGGGATTGAGGAAAGGAATATTCGGTTGAACGAGCGGGAGTCGCGAGAGGGGTGTGTACTGGTCGACGGTTGGTGACAGGTGGCTCCGAGCGGTGAAACGTTGATCCATCGGTGGAGAAGCGCGCATGCCCCCGGGTCGAGTGGGAGAGAGAGACGAGGGCGCGTTAGACCGGAGAGCGAAAGGAAAGGGGCAGTAATGCCAGATATGGTGAAACGGTACGAGCGAGGCTCGATCCACGATAGAGACGGAGGAGATTGCGAGCGCGGAAGAGCCCGAATTCTCGAGTTCGCAACGAGGATGAAAACCGAGTTTTATCGGCAAAGAGAATAGAACTAAAATCTCGTGGGTGTTTCAACACGACGGATACTCGGTCGGGTTTGGAAAAATGTCTCACCCACGCACCGCGGACATCGAGAAATCTCATCGGTGTGACGAGACTCGTGAATAAGTGCGGTCAGTGTTCTGGGTCTTCGTTGATAACGTTCTTCGAGTAAATTGTGTAGCGAAAGTCGAGAGATGAAAATTTAGTGCCGCCGTCGTTGAACTCGTCCGGGCGGTGCGCTGGTCTCCTACTAGCGCCTCTCGCAAACTTTTGCCACTTTTCGACACTAGAGGGCCCACGCGAGTGCGGCCATTGCACGCGTATCTCCACACGAGTCCGAGCCCCGGCTACCGTGTTTCACCCTGTTACAACGTAATTGCTTACGAGCGAGTGTTGGTGGGCTATCGGTGTACGGCCCCTACCCTTACTGTTCAACCGTCACCGAGTGGGGTGCCGTGACGGTTCTTCTGACTTTTCTTGGTGAGTCGCGTGGACTCGCGTCTATATACATCATCAAGGATATCCTCGGAACTACCAGTGTACAGTGCTACGAGTGAAACCCCGATGAAAGGTTAAGTGACGCATCGAGGACCGTATACAACCTGGAATATCAAGACCAAGAAAACGGCAGTGCCGACTACGCGAAGTTTGCGCCAGTCTGGAATTTTGAGCATTGGCATATTTCTCGGACCGGAACAAACGAAGATTGACGAAGATTTGTCGAAAGGATAGAAAAAAACAAACCCAAACTAACCCAGACTATGGGTATCTGAACAGAAGGCGGTTAAATGAGGCATCAACGAGGAAACTGGTGCAGCCTTCTCTAGACGGGAATCCAAGTTCAAGTTTTAGGATTTTTCGAAGACGCGAATGGAACGAAGACCGATCGAGATTGACCAATCGGATAGCCAATTCTGGATGATTTCGTGACGAAAAGGATTTTGGGTATTGAGGATTGGACGAGGACTCCGGTGCGGCTTTTTCTAGAGGTGGATACAAGTTGAAGGGTTTTAGGATTTTTCGAAGTATACGCGAATGGTACGAAGCCTGCTGGAGATTCATCAATCGGGTAGACAATTCTGATTGGGTTCGAAAAGAACTTTGAGCAACGAGTACTTTGATGAAGATTTTTCCAGATAGGGATTCAAGTTGAAGGGTTTTTGGGAGTGTCCAAAGAACAGGCAAACGAAGCCTTCATCAAACGGATAGAAAAATCCGTACTCGGGACGGACTCTCGTGTGTCTCCGAAGCCCAGGAGTTTTTTTTACTTTCTTCGTACGGATTCTCGGGTATAGAATTTCACAAGACTGGCTTGCGTGCAGGATCAAGCAAGACTCGTGGAGAAGTAGGTCCAAAGCGTTCGGTTCCGAAGCAGTGACCCGTTTACCGCGAACGCATCGATCCAGCACGCTCTTTGTCGAGAGCAGGCCGTCCAAGATTGTTTGGTCAAGTCCCCCTAAGTTTGCTCAGTCGAACGTCCGTTCCTTCAGTCGAGTCACTGAGTTACCTCCGAGTCGGCTTCACCAGCGAGATACCAAGCGTCGAAGAAATTTATCGGCGATTGCGTGGTAAATGAAAAATTAGTGATCCTCGGCCACCTGTGGTGATAGAATTGAGCCTCCAAACGGAAAATTTTGATTCCGGTTTTCAACACGCATTGCCCCGACAGGGAACTTTAAAAAGCGAAGCTGATACCACGGGTCATCAAAGAAGAGAACAAGTCAGAGCTCAACTAGCTTCGAAGGGATTTCGAAACCCAAACAAACCCGAACAATTGGTTTTTTCGGAGGTTCTTTGGGAATTCCCAGTAATCGGAGGTTCGATCGTGAACGAAGCGAACGGTTTGGGAGTTTGGTGTACCGGTCAGATGAGGGAGCAGTCAAATCGAGGGGAATCGAAGAGAGCGGTGAAAGAGAAGACATAGGATAGGAGGAGAAAGAAGCCACGTTGCGCGAGAAGGAATCGAACGAGATATCCCGAAACGGTGAAGAATGCGAGAGCCCCCTCCTCCCCAGGACCCGTGATCATGATTCTCCGTACGGATGAGACGAGCAGCGACACACGTAAGCCGAGCGAAAACAACGGTCAGATTGGAGGCGATCCGGAGAAGCGAAGGCTAGCGTGCAAGGAACTCGAAGCTGATGGAACGGGAGTTAACTCGAGGGTAACCGACAACCAAAAAGTCCGCGTCGCGGTTTCATCGAGGAACATTGGGAAATGCAGAATTAGGAGGTTACGAAACGAATCGTCGGAGGACCAGAAGGAAGGAAATAATTCAGTGGAGGAAGCAAAGAGGAAAGACAGGACATTGGAACCGTTGAACTTTGACCGTTCCTGGGAGAGGAAGGAGTCCATTGGGGGTGTCCGTAAAGTGAAATCGTTGAAACTCTTTGGAGGCTCCAAAGGTGGATTGGGCCCGGCTCTTTGGAAACTCGATAATAGCGGGGCGAAGATTCGCTTCGGTTGGTGTCCAGTCGAAAAATCGGAGCTCGGTGACTCCGTAGGGAACAATACCGGGGAAACTGTAATCTTCGAACGTTCCAAACGCGTTTACGATTGGCCGTCCGAGGAAGCGTGGCCACTCGGTGGCGGATGACTCGATCAGGACCAGGACGTCCCGTAGTCGTAGACGTTCCAGTAGACGTTCCTGCGCCTGTTGTTATCATAAAATACCGTTTTCCTAGACCGTCTAAAAAACGCGACCCCTTGCTCGTACCGTATTCTTTAGTATTGTATTCATTCGCCCCATTTTTGATTTTATTGTTATCCTTAATATTGTTTTTATCATTTTTATCAGTATCGTTATCAGCTCTATCAATCGTTATCGTATCGCGATCGGCCCAACCCCAATCCAAGGACCTATCAAACCCACCCCGACACTCTCGTAGTTGTTCGATCGCTATAAATCGTCTCCAACCGAAATCTCGTACCTCGTCACGTTTTCGTGAGATTATAACGGGTTTTATATCTCCTACGGTCATCCACGGGCTACTCACGAGCTCGCGCCGTCAACGCGTCGTTAAGCTCACGAAGCTACCGCGTATTATCGTTTTACCGTGATGGCGGACCTACCGGACTTGTCGCATCTCACTCCCGAGGAGAGACGTATCATCGAGGGTGTTATGATGCGACAGAAACAGGAGGAACAACGTGAAAACGAGATAATGAGGTACGCTATGTACCACCATTTTTTAAATCCAAATGTTGAACCAAACAAACCCGAAATCCTTAAAGCTTACGTATCTTTTAGGGGTCCACTGAAAAAGCATTTTTAGGATTTTAAAAAATATTAAATAATGTGAAATCAGGAAAAGACAAATTTGCAAATATTGAGAAAATTAAGCAAACGGGTTCTGATCGGAGGATTTATTTTATATATCTTTTTTTGTTGTTTTGTTTTTGTAAAAAAATACGAAATTAAAAAAAAAACAAAAGTTTGTTTGGGTTATAGACGATTTTTTTATTAATGATTTTTAAATTAATACGAATATTTTTTTTTACGTTGTAAAATTTGTAGAAACTATTATTTTGTATTATTACAAAATATTGAACTATCAACAATGGTGTTTTATCACGAAGAACTTGAAAATATAAAAAAATCGCATTTTTCTGGCAAGTGTAATTTTTTTTGTAATAATGAAAAAAACCTATGAAAAAATATTTTTTCAAATCCACACATCCAAAGGTACGTGAGACCCTAATGTGCAAATCGATGAAAAAGTATTCCCTATTTTTAGGATCGTAGTTGTCTTAAATAGCTGTGGACGTATTGTAGGGCTAGACGAAGACGCATGATGATGTTGTTTCACATTGGCTCAAGCCTGATGGCACCAAATTATTAAGGGCTCGTGTTTAGCCCGCCATATGCTAGCAAATCAGTGTTTAATCAGGATGAGGAACAAGCCGACCTTTAGCCCTGCTATTCTGATCCTGATTTGGTCTTGGTAATTGAATATTAAGTTTATTTGATATGCCATTATCGTATACGACAGTAATAATAGTAATAACAGTTAAGGAGTGGATGACGGATGGAATAAGGCAATAAGAGATAATAAATAATAAAACAATAATAATAACGATGATATAAATGATGATGATGATGATGATGATGATGATGATGATGATGATGATGATGATGATGATGATGATGATGATGATGATTATAATAGAACATATTAATTAATCGAAAAGCCGTTTACTACTAAATTATTACTAAATTATTTTTATTCGATTAAATTACTGAATGACTAATTATTCCTAAATTAATTAGTTAAGATAACGTGATGATTAAATTGAATAAATGAAAATCATTATTTTTCTGTCAATATTCATCAATGAGAGGAAACAATGAAAATAATAAATTAATAATTAATAACAAAATAGTAATAATCATCATGGTAAATTCTTAGGGTCACAATAATCAGTTCGCAAGGAGTTTGACATCAAAATTGGTGAAAATGATATTAATGATAATCATGATAACAAGATAATGAACAAAACGATCAATAACGTAAATTGAAAAAAATATGAGGTTGAAGTTTGCATCGTTGGGAAGCAACGAGAGTTCTTTTCATTGTTCAAATATTTGTTGACTCACTTTAACCAAAACAACGTCGTTTTTCTATTTCATTAAAAATAATTTGTATAATAAAAAAATTCTTCCATTTTTTGATTAAAAAATTGTTATATTTTTCTTTTTTTAATTATATTATTTTATTATATTTATTTATGGTAGAAAATTTCTGGAAGGCTCCTCCTGGGAAAACAGTCATGATGAAATAATTGAAAAAGCAATTTTTCTCAAGTACCACACGCGGATCGAAAATAGTCTGGCTCATCGAAAAAACACGAATGTGATCGTCGAGCGTTGAGAGACGAGCGTAGGGTAATTTAGGGTTGGTCGGGGTCGTCCCATCTCCCTTTTTCTCCTGGGATTCCTGGCTTGATTCGCGAGAGATCCGTTGACTTTGTTAGACGATGGGAGGGTCGAAGAGAACGGATCCTTTTCAAGCCCCCTCCCCTCCCCCCCCCCTGGCCCTTGCTGGCGCCCCGGGGTCCATACTTTTCTCACTCCCTCGGGCCACTCTCCTTCCAGAAAATTCGATAAATTACTCGCACGCGTTTCCTCCATCACGCGCTCATTGAATTTTCATGCATACACTAGCGAGAGCTCGCTCGCCCTTTTTACAGCCTCCCTCCCTCGCCCTCGCCCTCCGCGCGCTCGCAATTTGCCTCGCGCTCGTTAAAAATGATTAAATCGATTTTTATTCCTGTCCTGCATTCTGAAAAGTAGGCTTGCAAAATTCTCGAACAAAAATAACGGAGATATTGAAAATCTATGTCGATTTCGTAATATCGTTTACGATTCGCTTCACGTTTAATTGATTTATTATTATGGATTCGATCGAAGTATCGAATTCTATTTAAAATAGGACAAATTCGCGAGAGGTAATAATATCAAATGAAAAGAATAATAACGATGAGTGATACAACAATTACTAAAAATAAAATTGTTGACTGATAGTAACAATAACAACAACAACAATAATGACAATAATAATATAAGTATAATAAATAAATATTCGTGTACGATTATATGTATATATTAGATGTAATAATAATATTAATAATAATAATAATAATAATAATGGCTGAATTAATTACTTAAACAATTATTATTGTTAATTATTTAATTAAGATTAAATAATTGTTTGTGGAAAAAGACGTGAATTTTCTTGTTTCCTTCATCGATGATGAAGCCAATGCCAATGAGTTTCCATAAAACTTTTGTAAACTCGCTCGAACACGATTTTTCAGACGAAAGCAGGACGAGGTTCAAGTGCTCGAGGAAACGATACGCGCGCGAACCGAGCAACACAAAAAATCGGGTATCGAGCTCGACGCGACTTGTCAAATATGCTCAAAGACGAAGTTCGCGGACGGTGTCGGACACATCTGTAACTACTGCAACATACGATGCTGCGCTCGGTGCGGAGGCAAAGTCACCCTTCGATCGAACAAGGTAAGACCATTTTTCGAATAACCAAAGATTTAATGATTCATTGATAGGATTTATTATGACCCCGGCGACTTTCGGACAAAAAAGACACGTTCATTTGTAATTACAATAAGATTAACAAAATAAAAAAATAAAAATAATAAAAATGGAATGAAATAAGAAAGTATAAAGTTTTAAGTAAATTAAAACCAAAATAAAGAGATTTATGTGTTTATTATGCCTTAGCACGCTATAGGACATAACAAAAATATGAAGAATAATAATAGAAAAGAAAAATGAACAATAAACAAAATATAAAAATTTGATAAAATCATAAATAAAATAATTTAAAAAAAAATACAAAAAATGCAATATAAATTTAAAAATGCAATATGAATAAAAATCGCAAAATAAATATAAAAGGAGAGAGAGAGGGATACAGAAACAAATGGAAAAAGTACAAAAGTATAAATTAAAATGAAGAGATAGATGTGTTTATTATGTCTTGACACGCTATAAGGCAAAAAAAATAGAATAAAAAAAAACAAAAACCGAAAATAAACAAACTATGATAAGAGATAGAGACAGAGAGAGAGAGAGATAGAGAGATACAGAATCAGATAAACATAGGGAACGAGCGAAAAGCATTGGAGATGGGGGGGTGCGAGCGTCAAGGCTACGAAAATATTTTGGTTCCGGATCGACCGGACGTTGCTCGTTGCCGACGGCTTGGTTTCACTCGGCAAAAGAGAAAGAGAGAGAGAGAGAGAGAGAGATAGGTTCGAGTGTCGGCCAAAGGTGTGGAAAATGGGACAGTCAGGTCCACACTTTGAGCCTTCGGCAGTATCTCTCTCTCCCTCGCTCTCTCCAACACACACATGGCCTCTCCTCCATCTTGCTCTCCCGAGCGTTTTGCATTATTGCGAAGTAATCTCGCGGAAATCGATGACGCGACGATGGTAGACTCGTCTCTCCGCGGGGCGAATCCTTGAGCTCCTCTTTCAACCAATCCCCCCTCTCCCGACCACCCTCCGACTTCCTCTTCTCGCCCCTTATCCGGCTCCAACCACAGTTTTCCTCTCGGTCTCTAATATCGCTCCTCCTAAGTTCTACACGCTATCAAAATCCTCCCCGCCAACTTTCGACGACGTATTTTCATTTCTTGCAACCCCCCCCCCCCGCCCACCGCCTTAAAGAGGCATTTTTTACGCTTCCGAAAAGAGATAAATTGAAAAAAGTAAATATTTTGGATTTGAATGTGGACGGTAAATTTGGAACAAGGGAAAAGTCGTTTTTTGAAACCCGGAAGAGCAACCGGAAGGTTTTGGTATTTCCTTGGATGAATTTGTATCCCTGTATGTGTGAATAGTAAGTCTGTAAGCTGTAAGGTGGAGGTGCAGCTCATGGGGACTGTTGAAAAAAATGGGTAAGTGACCGTAGCTCAGTGGACGGAACGCTCAACTGGCGATCGCTAAGGTCCCGGATCGAATCCCCCCGGTCAGGACTGAGACTTTTTTTCAGACGTTTTTCGCCGGGGCTTTCATTGGGTTTCGGGCTCAAAATAGGTATAATAGTGGTTTAATAGTGATCGGATTGGGAATAGCAGCGTGTGTGAATAAGCAAGTAAAAAGAGTAGGGATGCCGAAAAGGGGGGGTGTAGGAATAAAAAGAAAAATGGGCGAAGAAAAACAGGAAATAAGAATAAAATCAGGTAAAAAAAAGGTTTGGGTTTCAATAGTTCTTCTGTTGGGGTTAGTAATAGAAAATATAACTATAAAAAAATAGTTAACAGACTAGGAATATAAATAGAAGCGAATAGTAATAGGTAAAATAAAAAATAGTGAGAGGTTAAGGAAAGATGCTCTTAGAAAATGGAGATGCAATTATATTCGAAGGTCGATTAGAGGAAAATAGGTTGAATAGAAATAGGACCTAGTTAAAAAAAAAAGAGATACACTTTCTCCAAAAATCCAAGGATTCGTAGGAACACCGGTTTAAAGATTCTGGTCCAAATATATATCCAGATACGACGGAGAAAATATATCGCGTAGGTTTAACGGCTCAAAATGTCCTTTCTCCGCGTGCCATACAATATCAATGGAGCTTTCCAAGAGATTGAAACCTAAGAGGGAGGAAAGAGAGAGGCGGGGGGGGGGATGGGGAATAGGTAGATGAGGCGGCAGTGTTCGCGGCATTGATTGGAGGCTGTGCTGTGCATATAAGAGTCGCTGAAACGAGGCGGATGCGAGGGAAGATATATCTGAAAACAATTAGGAACCTTTCTTGGGTGCCCGGGAGGGATGGAACGTTAAAACAGAGAAGCTCCATCGTAGAGAGGCGCGATGTGATAAGAACGGAAGGAGACAGACTGAGAGAATACGCCGGTATGATAAGCGTACAGGGGTCGTCAAATATGTGTGTGTGAGTTCGGTACACGTCGGTTGAGCGCCTCTGAAATACATGGAAATAATTGACCCATAACTCCCCTCCACCTCTTCTTCCTCTTCAACTCTCTCTCTCTCTCTCCTACTCTTGTGTTTACTTCCCACAGCGCGGAATTGTCCCCAACCCTACTCCTACGCGTACTCACTCGCTTTGCCGGGTGCGCTCAACGTGCATCAATTAACCGTTATCGCTTACCTCTATATATACATATATATATAATATATATATAGGTTCTATATCTGGTGCAGGGTGTTACACACGTTCAACCGAGACCCCCCCCCCCCGGTGTATTCTGATATTATAAAATTGCACTCGCCATCTGCACATCTCGCTGTTGTCGAGATCAAATTGCGTCAGTAGCGTTGAAACCCGACGCTCAGAGAAACCGAAAAATTCGTTGATGCATATCATATATATTCGTTCCGGCAAAGTTGTTCTCTCACTGAATGACAAATTTTCCAATCTTTCTACATTGCGTTTCGTAACCATTCACGAGGATGGATGAAAATTGCATTTTATCGGATTGAGTATTCCCGGTTTCGGAAAGATTTACGATTTTCAATGTTCGATATCCAACGTGGTAAAGTTGGATACCCGAACGTGAAATTCTTGGGGAGAAGAAACAAAGATAGTAACGAACGGGCAGCGACGATCGTTTCGACCGAAAACGGAATGTCCCGCGTGTATCGTCGCGGTATGAAACGTGAGAATCCATGGGATTCGGTGGCCCCCGAACATTCTCTACTCGATGCTTTACCCGTGACTCTTGGGAATCTCCGGCATCTTCTCCGAGACCTATCCCCCCGTCCGTACTCGCCGTACCGCAGTATGCCCCCGATAGAGTGGACGGTCTTCGTGATAGATCGATTTTCAGGTACGAACGAATCCTTGGATCGGACTTCGCCGAATGTCACGGATCTCTTACAGAATGGTTCCCATTTTTTTCTCCATTTCAAGACAGCCGAATTTTTTTTTAAACCCAAACTGATATTTTATCAAAAAAGTGACAAGAAAGAAATAAGTAAAGAATGTAAAGCGCCATAAGTCCACGCCTCGTTTCGAGATCGATTCTACTCTCAAATAATTCCTTAAAAGTCCTTTCGAGGATGAAACCGGTATCAGACAAAGAAATCAAGAGGGAGAAAGAGAAAGGGGGAGAGAGTAAGATTGATTGATATTATTATTTATTATGCCCCAGCGGACTTTCGGGTTAAAAAAATACACGTCCGTAAAGTAAGTATCACAGTATAAAATTATCAAAAATAAAATGGGAAAAATGAAATCGAATAATACAGAAGAAATCATAGAATAAACGGAGTTAAATAAACAAGAAATAAACTTAAACTAAAAAGTACAATAACAATTTATAGAAGCCAGGTCTTAAACTAGAACGCAAAAACAAATATTAATAAATAATAAATAAATAAATAATAAATAATAAATAATAATTAATAAATAGAGAGAGAGATCGTCTCATCTTTGTAGAATGTCAGGAAGCTCGTCGACTTCTTTTCGAAAAGTCCACGCACTTTAGTATCCGCGACAAGCATCCTCCACCTCCAACCCTGCCCGTTTCTCGCTATGCACATAGAGGGTTGTTGGAGGGTGCCATGAATGGGGCGCGTCCCCGCGTGACGTCACCGCGGGCTTTTCGGGCACGACGTCGCGACGTTCGAACGCGGCTCGGGTGGGGGGCGGTGGTGCGACGAGTCGACCGGGGTGGTTTCTCTCTCTCCCACTCTCTCCGTACTCGGAGGTTCCGAGAGGGCGACGTGACGCAACATGGGGGGGGGGGGGGGGGGGGGGGGGGGGGGGGGGGGGGGGGGGGGGGGGGGGGGGGGGCGGGGCCCGGGGGGGGCGGGGGGGGGGGGGGGGATTGCCATATCAGAGATACAGGGACCGACTATGGTTCGCCATTCCGCGCGTGCGAGACCTTTCCCTTCGCGCTCCTCGGACTCATCGTTTTCGTCCGTCTTTCTCCCTCTTTCTTTTTCTCCCTCGTTCTTACCCCTCTGCCACATCGCCCCCCTCCTCCTCCTCCTCCTCTCGCCTCCTGTCGATTTCTTTGATGCGCTTTTGTGTTTCATCCGGCTAGACGTATCGGAGGTTCTCGAGTCTCCTCCGAAGAAGCGATTCGGATGGCAGCTGGCAGAGGTGAAGATTGGGAGGGAGAAGGGGGGATTGGGTTCAGCTGAGATGCCAAAACGACCGATAAGCTTCGCGACGAGACTCGACGTTGTTGACGAACCGTTACACCTCGTTTCATCACGCTTCATACGTATGACGGATTATCACCAGACTTTTCAGATTCGATTTTTTATTTTTCGGCTTTTCGAGTTTGGTTTTTGGTCGGTTCGAAAAGTATTTCGCAGCAAATTGAAACTCAGGGGACAGATATTATTCACGTGGTTATGTTTCACTTGCCTATTTTTTTTCTTTTTTTTATATATTGGGTTTGGGCTTATTTGGTATTTTTGCTGTTTATAATTTTTAACTTATAGCTGTGCTAAGGCATAATAAACTTATCTATCTATATATCTATTTCTCGATCTTTATGTATATATATATATATATGTATATATATATAAAGAAAGATCAAGAAATAGATAGATGGATTGATGTATTTATGTATTTGTATATATATATACATATATATATGCGTGAGTGTGTAATTCACTCGTCGTCTGCCTTTCCATCGATAGGCAGTTTTATCTCCGAGCGATTTACGAACAGACCCACTTTTTCCTTTTTTTTTTTTTTTTCACCGTGAACACACACGCCAAGTGAAAACTATCGATCGCCAGTCCGGTCGCGTACGCTCTTCTTTTTTCCAACCGTCTCTCCCCCCACGCTATGATTGACGTTTCTAGTATACTTGGAAAAAAAATCTGATCGAAGATTATCGTGACTGTCTTATAGTTTTATTTTCATTATTCTTATTAATATTATTATTATTATTATTATTATTATTATTGCATATTCGCATTGATTATTAATCGCAATTTTAACTCGCAGAAAAAGTATGAAAAAATAAATTGTTACTGATAAATGTGGATTCGTTAGTTTTTATGTTTTAGTGTTATTATTATTTAATTTTTTGGTTACAGTCGTAATAATATTTAAATTATTGATGTTTCACGTAATCGCTTTTTGAAAATTGGAATCGATAATAATAATGTCACGGATATTTGGAAAAATTGAAAAAATTGAAAATTCGAATTCGCATGTATGTTTCTTTTTGTTTGTCAAAAATCCAAACCCAAACAAACACTTTTTACAATTTAATAATGTCGTTGGTATTATTATCATCTTATTATCGTTGTTTCGCGATTACGATGCGCGTTATGTTTTCCCCAGTGTTTTTCAGGACATAATAAATGTACAATAAATCACCCCACCCCCCTCCCGTTCGTTCTGTACTTTTTATGCGAGGCAGTTACTTTTTCCAGCTTCATCCCTCGACAGCCTCTGTTCTCCCTTCGACAAAATTCTCACATACTTGGCGGGAGAAAAATCCCTGCGTCACCCTAACCCTCGCGTCTCCCGGAGATTTGCGATTCTCAACCGAGGATTTTCAACTTTTTGCCAAAATTGGGTACGAATGATAAATCGTTGAGCAGGCTAATTAGAAAAAACTGTAGGGCTTGTTAAAAAAAACAGACAAAAAATGCAGATCTCATTTTTCAGTCTGTATGGAAGATGGAACTATCAGGATAATTAAAATAAATAAATTAATAAATATTATCGAGGTTTTTCCACGTTTTATAATTTACCAACAAATTAAATGGGAAATGTTTGCACATCGGGTTAATTAGAGAAAGTATCAGGCTCGTTAAAAAATTCGGAGATAAAAATGAAAAACGAAAATTGGGGTGGACGATCCTGATAGTTTTGAATGATACCGAAGGGATGGAGATTCTTTCCCTAACAAACCCAAACAACCCCAAACAAAATGAAAACTAAGCAGATCGGGCTGATTAAAAAATGCGGATAGTTTTGAATGATACTGAACGTGTGGAAAGGCCATCAGCCGAGAAGATTCGTGAGAAATAGTTAGGAGGTCTGGGAGTCTCAGGGAAGGCAGATTCGCGGAGTAATAACGAGAGAGGATTTAACCTCGAGAAATAATAGAGTGAGCCGCAGTCACGTGTGACGTGAGATGGAGCGAAAAGCTCGCAGAAGAGAGAAAGAGAGAGAAAGAGCATTCAATTGATTCGCAGTACATTATGACGGTGGAAAGGTGAAGGGTGAGAGTAATATAGAGGCGATAGGCGAAAAGACGAGGGCACACATTGTCCCGAAACCCACTGTGGATAATACGGAGGACTCGTTGTAGGGATGCTGCGCGATCGCGACCTTTGGGATCGCGCACCTTTCAAGAAAGAAACGGCCGAGGAGAGAAAAAGGGCGGCTGCAATGGGGAGGGAATGAGGGACGCGTGGAAAGAAGGAAAGAGCGAGAGAGAGAGGGAGTTTCGAACAACGGAGTCAGTGACGAGTAGAGCGTTACTGCTCGGACGAATCCGCGACCCAATTTCGGTTTATCTCCAGCGGATTCGAAGCGAACGCGTGCCCACACTGCGATTCGCATTTCTCTTTTTCTCTCTCACTCCCGATGGTTGGTTTATATTGTGTTTTGTGGTATTTTTGTTATATTATTATGCATTTTTTTTATTTTGATATCCTTATTTTTTTAATATTAATATATATTTTTTGAAATTTTTATTTGATTAATTTTTTGTTTTTCCTTACATTGCCTGAAAGTTTTTTTTACTGGGACATAATAAAATGTAACGTAATCTCTCTTATTTTACATTATTGTTATTATTATTATATTATTTAATATGCTCATTTTAATGTTCATTTTATATACAATCCTTTTTTTTTCATTTCAAAAATTGTCATTTTAAACAATAACATTGGTAATTTCCAATTATAGTGTATAGCAAGCAGCCCTTTTTCGGGATGAAAAAGTAATGGAAAGATCCCACGAAATACTGTGGAGAGGAAGAAAAATTGTTTTAATTGAATTTTCATCACCGAGCGGTGGTACTTTATTGTACATGGAGAGAGAGACAGATAGGGAGAGTGAGCGAGACAGAAAGTGAGATATGAACCAGGAAGTGGGTTGATCGATAAAATAACATACGTATATATCGTTTCACGCCCTCGTAACGTGTTCTCGCCATTCTTCGTGGCTCTCAATCTTCCATAAAATTATTACGAGGCTCGAAAAACTTTAGCTAAGAAGTGAAACGTCGAGTGCTCTGGCACATACTCTTCTGTGTATACATACATACATATATATATACACACAGGGTGTCCCCCGTAAGACTCTCATACAGCGAAAATGAAGGTGGGGGCCAAAAGCGCAAATAGCGCCTGCCATCCAGGCAACATCGCTCGCTAAAAAAAAAAAAAAAAAAAAAAAAAAAAAAAAAAAAACAAAAAAAAAAAAAAAAAAAAAAAAAAAAAAAAAAAAAGCCAATCGAAGCCAAATCCTAAACTAAACAAAGTCCACCGGGAGAAAAAGTGCACAGAGCCCTACATACCGAGTTACGCCCTTTCAAAGGGCGCGTGTTTAGCTGCCTTTAAAAATTAATAACAATTCAGGGGTTCGTCCGATCGAAATACATGCTTACATAAATCGTCTCGGAATTTCACCCCCAACCCTTCTCATCAACCACCTAATTTATCGGATGACATTTTTAGGTGGGTCACCCTGTATACGTAATGATACGGATAGGTATACGGAAGTACGCGCGTGTGCACACGTACACGGAATTTGTGAAACGCTGTGGAGTGCTGGCGAGTGTGTCTCGGGGTTGAAAGAGACGGCAGGAAAGGGCGGAAGCGGGCGCACAGGCTTTTTGTACCTCTGACAATTTCGTAGACGGGACGTGTCTATTGGCCGTCGGGCTGTCGAGTATCTTTGTAAACTTCGTAAAGATTCGTAAAGATCGGCTCGAGTAACGCGCCGGACTGAAAAATATCGATGCAAGGCTTCGAAAAGAGGAAGGAGTGAGAGGGGAGAAGAGATAAGAGTGGAAAGATGAAGAAAAAAATATCAAAATGTTTAAGGGCAGAAAAATCAAGAAAATATAGGCTTGGAAAGGTCAAAAAAATATTGAAAAATTGAAGGGTAGAAAAATTAAGAAAAAAAATAACGTTGGCATAATTTTGAAAAAAAATATAGCGATGGAAAGATCAAGAAGAAATATTAAAGAAATTTAAAGGTAGAAAAATATTTTTTAAATAGTGTTGGAAAGATTAAAAAAAAAAAAATAGAACGATGAAAGGATCAAGACTGAATCGAGGTTCCATAGTAGGGTGAAAAGATCAAGAAACACACACAAGAGATAATGGTAAAAAGATCAAGAATGAAAAAAAAAAGAAAGCTCGAGTTGAAATGATATCAGAACCGTCTAGAGGGCTCAAATCGAATAGACTCGAGTAAGATAAAAAGAAAAAGAGGGAGAGAGAAAAAGAGAGGGAGAATGGAGGGACGCGTCGTCCCGGGAAAGCTCTCACGGACACGATGTTCTCCGGTTGAGGCTTCCAAAGCTTTTTTTTTCTTTTCGTTTCACTCAATTTTTTTTTCTCTCCCGTTTTTTTCCTACAGTCGATGTACATATCTAGAGTACACGGACAAAGCACGGAGATGCCATCCCGAGTTCGATACCATTAAAATTACCGTCAGTCGCAGGCTACTGACGTTCCCCCCTCCCCATCTCGTTTTATCCTCTCGCTTCTATCTCTTGAAGCCTCTTTATCCCCCCCTCTCTTGGATCTCTTTTCCATCGAGAGAGCGCGAACGCAACCGGGAAGGAATGTCGGTCATCCGAGGAAGGAAATCTCCGTGTGGCCTACCATGGCTGTCGACTCGGTTGTTGAAAGAGATACGGTACGGGGCAACACCCTCCCGATTAAACTCTTCGAACTTCGCTCCTACAGCCTCCCCTAATCTTTTATTAACTCCGAGTTAACAATTGTTTTTTTTTTTTTTTTGGGTCCGAATATCATCATCGTCACTTTTCGTTGACCAGGAACCATCATTTTTATGCCTTGGATAATTCGACTTTGATAGAAAATATTTTTTTTTTTTAGTTTTTTGATGATTGGGTAATTATAAAAATATTGATAAAAATATTCGATATTTTGATGTTTTATAATGAAAAGTAAATTTCATTTTTTTACATTTGGAATTGTTTTTATCATAAATTGTTGATATTATTTATTATTAACATTTATGAATTCGCAAAATTTTGAGCATCCGCGCGTCGAGCGCACGAAGACAGTCTCATTTTTTCTTTCTGATCAGAAGTATCGAAATTTCGAAACTTCTCGTCAGAAAGAAAAAGCTGTTGAAAAAAATGAACAGCTATGTTTAACGTAGATACAGACAAAACATCGACTATAAATAATAAAAACAATAGTAAAGTAAATTACGTAAGTAATTAAGTTCATCGAGTAAGTAAATTATTGAAAAATAACAAAATAAAAGTAAATATGAAAAACATAAGAAGCAAATAAATCATTCGTATTATTTTATATTGAAAATAAAATTCAAATAAAAATAATAATAAATAACAAATAATAAAATCACAAAAATAATGATAAATAATGAAATTAAATAATGAAACAAGTAAATCAAAAATCTTTTATTCAATTATTTTATTTATAAAAATATAAAAACACGATAGGTCGAAGCCTGGGATCGCGTACCTATTTTTTATTTTTCGGCTGGTGATAGGAGTGCGCCACGTTGGTGTAAGTGTACATAGGGCTGAAAGGAGAATTTGAAGCGGAAAGGAGGGGGGGGGGGGGGGGGGGGTGGTCTCTTGACATATCGCTACCTAGGCACCTCGGAGAACGAGTGCTCTCGAAAAAAAGCCCCTTTCGCGACCCGGAACCTACCGTGGCGTCTCGTTCCTCCCCCCCCCCCCCCCCCCCCTCCACCGCGTAACTTCTTTAAACTTTGCACGGACGATTCGTGGGCGACAGTTCGCGACGAGAAATCGGTAAGGTCGCAAGCCTGCTATCTCTCTCTCTCAATTTTGGATTTGCTTGGATTTGAATTTTGAAAAAATTGTGGGGAAGGGAGGGGCGTCGCTAAACGGCGAAAATTTATGAAGAAACCTTAAACCAATGAGAATTTATTGTGGAAGAAGAAAAATCGTAAAACTGGTTAATAAATAGTGAATTAGAACGAACTATTTATGAAATTAGTTAATTTTAATTAACTATTTTAAATAGAATAAAAAATTGGTTAATAAATCGTTATAAAAATTAAATTAACTAATTCTGTTAATAAAATTAATAAATAAAATTATATTAGTCAACAGACCCAAACAAACTGATCATTAATGAATTTTTTATTTATAAAAAACAGGTGTTTTGAATCGAATGAAAAATGGTTTCTTTTTTTTTTTTAAGTTTTCTCTGTCAGAGAATGATCGGTTGTTAAAAAAATATGATCGTTTTGGCGAAATTTTGTTTTGAGAAAAAAAGAAAAGACCCGTTGCTTTTTATTCGAAGAGAGGAAGCGAAAAACACGTGGGGCGAGTTGGAAAAAAGAAAATGCTTGCAGGTGATATGGGTGTGCATCGTGTGTCGGAAGAAACAGGAGATATTCCTGAAGACCGGACAATGGATGAACAAGTCGGGGCTGAACGCGGCGGATACGGCGATGCTCAGGAGAATGCAGGAGGACATGCAGGTGCCGGGGATACCCGGACATCCGGAACTCACGCAGGATAAGAGGCCGAAACTCGAGAGGGCGCACAGCGCTGCCGAGAAGAAGAATCTTCCCCTCGTACAGAGGGGCGGATGCATGCTCAATCGGCAGTACTCGCAACAGGACCAGGTACGCGGCCAACAATTTATTTATTTTTTTTTATTTCATTTATTTCGTATTTATTTATTTATTTTTATTTATTTATTATTTTCTTTGTTTTTATTAATAGAATTAGTAACCCAAACAAATATTATTTAATAAAATACTTTTTTATTTATTAATCATTTGTTACGTTCATTTTATTTATTTACTTATTAAAAAACGCAACTTTTTCATAAATATTCTTTTCTTTTTTATT
>JAPYZI010005646.1:0-10672 GCA_030523105.1 Ophioninae sp. A BG-2022a | reverse complement strand
GAAATTTTGATAAATCCAGAATTTCGAATCCTTTTGAATTTGAAATTTCATTGGATTCTGAATTTTGTTGATTATTTAATTCTATGAAATATAAATTTCCTTGATTTCTATATTTCATTCAATATTGAATTTTGTTGAATCTGAAATTTTGATAAATCCAGAATTTCGAATCCTTTTGAATTTGAAATTTTATTGAATTCCGAATTGTTGATTATTTAATTGTATTGAATTATCAATTCTGTTAAATTTGGAATATTCAAGGAAACTAAACGAAAAAAAAAAAAAAATACATTGAATATGAATCAATTGGATCCCATGGGTTGCACTTTTCGTTGAGATCGTTTCTCCCTATGTATACGCTAATACGAAGAGTACATAGGTGGACGACGGGGTGCATTCCGGATACATATGTACGTAGTATAAAATGGGAACTCTCGACGTATATCCTCTCTGGCGCGCAACAAGTAGCTATCCCCAAAATATGTCCAGAGAATCAGCCGAGCGTAAAACGAACTAGAAGCGAGTGAGAGATTTGAATATACAGTGGCGTACGCCAGGACGATTTTCCTCGTGAATTTCTCGTGCAACAAAACGTTATGGTAGAATGGAAACGCAAATAGAAATGCATACGTACGCGCGTATACAGATACGCATTTATAATGAGTCAAACGAGGAGGGAGAAAAAAAATAAACATTTAACAAAGCCCTTTGCTGCATGAGCTGCCATTCGAATAAAGATTAAAATAATTGGAATGCATTTTGTTTCACGACTACGCGGACGATGATACGCGTGATAATTTCTCGCCTCATTGAAACCAAACTTAAACGATCAAAGCTATCTAATAATTTCCAACGAAATAATTATTTAAACAACGAAATATTTCTTTGACTAATTATTTTTACTTAGTTCAATAAAATATTGTATTCTCGAGATTGAATAAATTTAATAAATATTTAGGTATTTTATATAATGTATTAAAAACAGAATAATTATTTAAACAACGAAAAATCTGTTTTGATCAATCGATTTTCATTTATTTTCGTAGAATTATTTTATTTTATTTTCGAAATTGATTTTCATTGTAAATATAAAATAAAATTGCAATAAATAAGTACAAATAAAAATGAATTTTTGATAAAAAACATAATAAAATTTTTAATTTATTATGTTTTTTTTTTAATTTCGATAAAAAAAAAACGTTTTCACTCTTTTTTCAGTTTTGTTCTCAATGAATGTTTATTTCATTTTATTTATGATAAATTTGATATTAAAAATATTTTAATATCTCAAAATTTTACTTGATTAATTGTAACTAAATATTTCCTTTTATTTTAATTATCATTGATAAAAAATAGATAAATATTTATAGAAATCGAAAAATGAGGCTACGGTTTATAGCAATTGTTACAAATATTATACGGCCCCCGGCCTCGATAAGTTGCGCAGAGGCACGGAGTTTACAATATTTATTGTCTCGTACAACAGGAGCCAGACGTCGGGACAACGAGACAATTCGCGTACGATTTCTTTTCGAGAGCGCGAGAAAGAAAAAAATTGTGCATCGGAAATATTCAGGTCGCGAATTCACGACTGAATACAAGAGGAGTAAACCGGGATGCATATGAGATTCCGGCGAGTCTCGTAGTCTCGACACCGTTGAAAAAAGGATGCAGCGCTTTTATTTCCAAAATTTCATGCGGATTTATAGTCGAGCCGAATTCGGAGCTGTTCTCATAAATAATTGACACTTGGAAATTCATGGACGAGTTCGATTGATCGTATCGGTAAATTTAGCGACACTCGATTCTGAATATTTCATCTGAATTCGGTGATTACGAACGAACGAACGTGACGTGATCGCGAACGAAAATTTTATCTCGATTAAACTGCATTTTTTATGCAACGAACGGTCTGGATGCATCGACGTGCAACAAGTATGCAAAATCGTATTCAATCCGTATAAATAAATAGAAACAATCATGTAACAAATATAAAAGTAAATTTAATAAATATTTTTTTTTCAAATTTCAATGATTAATTCACGTATACAATATCGTTTTATTTATTATCATTTTATTATTTCTTAGTATTCATATTTTCGTATAAATACGTACAATAATAATAAATAAAATTATATTGAATACGTGAATCAATAATTTTAGTGTATTACCCAATTTTAGCAATTCGAAACCCAAACGAGCCCAAACAAACACATTAAATACAATAATAAACGTAAGAATAAATATAATGATATGTAATATGTAAATTAATTATTTAAATATCTAATGTAAATATTTATATTGAAAAAAGTATGTATTCGTAAACAATTTTAATGACAAAATATTAATTCATAATTATAATACAGTATGTAATAATTATAACAACAAAATATACAATAAATATGAAAATAAAGAATAATTGCAACTAATTAATTACCAACTTGACGAACTTTTCCATCCACCGGATAACAAAAAACAAAAGCTAACACATATTTCAAAAAAATTGATTATTTGTAATATTTTCGATATTTTTCGGGGATTATTTTTTTGGCCCAAATTGAATAATTCAGTGGATTCGCGTGAGCCCTTCGCGAAGTTATGAAACTTATCGAGGCTGTGAATGCAAGAAAGACAAGAAGAGTGGAGGGGGAAGTTCAAGGGAGAAAAAAAAATAAAATTAATTCTCTTGTCGGAGACTAGCGATCGGTTGCACTCCGCTGACGCCGATACTCTCGTGTCGATCGTGTCGTCCTGAATTCGAGGTCACGGGTCATCGTGTTAATAATCGGGACGAGGCCAAAATCGGGCCAGCCAGACGTCAGAAGGGAGACTCCGAGAAACGTACGAGGTTTGTTTAAAAAAATAACGTGACTTTTTATTTATCCTCGAAATTCGAAAAGTCACTTTATTTATTGAACAAACCTCGCACACACGCCCATCCACGAACTTTACCAGAGGAATGTTATTGAACAAAATTACAGGAATATAAATATTCTAACATTATTACCATAGAATTTCAATGTTACCAGAGAAAAAGATAAAATATCTTTTCTAATTTTTTTTTATTTCTTCAATTCCATTATGTTGCAAAATATTTGTCTTCATATTTAAAATCTAGATTATTACGATAAAGTTTCGAATAATTATTAAGGAACTTCAAATACGATTTCGCGAAGAAAAAAAAAACAATATAAAAATTGAAAAATAATCATTTTCGTTTCGGCGCAACGAACTTGGAACTCACAGAGACTCTTTAACAAAAAACAAAAAAAAGCCCCAAATATACCTATTAATTTACAAAATCGTCTTTTTCGACCATTTCGACGACCCTGAAGATCCGTGACCTATTTTTCTTACTTTTCATATCGGGATTCCTATATTTTTTTTCGAAAACAATTTTTTCTTCGTCGTTTCGATATTCCGTCGAAATTTAGAAGCTCGAAGATTCGAGTCCGAGCGTCTCTCGTGCGGAGAATACTCCGGAGTGAGATTTCCCCCCTCCCCCCAACCACTTTGGCCACTCTTCCTCGTCCCTCTTCGTCACTCCTCCGCCGCCCCTCCCCCTTCTCCTCCTCCTCCGCTACTCCTCTTCGCCCTGGTCTCTCGCTATGTAATTCGTCACGGAGACGCTTCGCGGCGTGCGACGCGCGGTGACGTTGGAAGTGCAGCCGCGGCTGATGCGATAAGCGGAGATACGGTCAAGGCCTCGTGAGCCGCGAGCGAGCTCGCAGCCGACATCCATTCCCTTTCCGACACGCTGCTGGATACCCACAGAATGCCGGGGCCACTACCACCACTATCCTCGTCGACGTCGTCGTCGACGGCGCTCCTTCGCGACTCTCTCTCTCTCTCTCTCTCGATCTCTCCATCTTTCTCGCTACACTATCCAGTTTATTTATTCGTTCTGTCTCGTTTCAGCTCGAAATTTCCGACTCTCTTTGCTCTCTCGTTCTCTCTCTCTCTCTCTCTGTTTCTCTCGTTATCAAAAACGGACCAATGCCACGCTGCATATCGCAAAGTGCATCTGTGCAACGAGTTTGCCCTTTTTTCGTACATTTTATTCGATTAATTGGGATAATGAAGCACGGCATAGATGTTAAAAAAAGGGCTTAAGTTTTTGAAAATTTTCGGAATTATAGTTTTTTGTAGAATAATACATGAAAATGTTAAGGTATGTAAATATAGTGAATAAATAAATGGAATGTATAAATAAATAAGTACTATAAATAATATTGTATTTATTTCTTTATTTATTTATTCGAATAATATAAAAATAATAATGAATAAAATAATATTAAATGAAATTTTCGAGATTTAAAATAGATCAGCTCAGCTTTGACCAAACTTTTGCTCGACGATTGAAAAATTCAACTTCGAAAAAGGAGGATTCACTAAAAATGTAATTTAACAACGATTAACGAAAAAAAAAGAAGAAAAAAATTGTATTTTTGAAAACGGTATTGACGTAAAAATGTCGTATTCTTGCGCTACCGCGCAAATGGCGGATTCGAAAGAATTGCGACCATGAGACGAAGAGCCACGGAGAGTCTCGTGAATTGGGCACAGATTCGGCCTCGAGTCTTCCCTCTCGTCGCTCCATCGGGCCTCCCGCTTCGTTCTCGTTCTCGATGTTACGTACGTGCAAGCGTGTGCGCCTATCGCAAAGCCAATCTTTTTCTGCAGCGTTTGTCCCGTGTTCGTGTGCCCGCACACGAGCTCTCAAATTCATGCGGTATGACCGGACGAAGACCGCGGTTTCGCCAAACATGCGAATTTGCGATCGCCATCGCTGTCAGAGGGAGAGAAAAAAAAAGAAGAGAAAGAGAGAGAGAGAGAGAGAGAAATATAATGAAGGTTTATTATTCCCTAACTCGCTATTGGACAAGAATAAAATACAAAATAATATAAGTAAATAGAAAATAATAAAAGAACAACAAAAAACGATATAATAAAAAAAGAAAAATATAATTTAAAAAATAGCGAGATATATATATATATATATATATATATATATATATATATATATATATATGTATATATAATAACAGAAATAAACTTGTAAAGATACAAACCAAAAATAATCTAAAATAAAAATAATAAAAGAATAAGAAAAAAATTAAAAAATTGTAATAAAAAAGAAAAATATAATTTTAAAAATAGCGAGAGAGTGAAAGAGATGTTGATGATTATAACAATCTTACTATGCCCTAGTAACTCGTTAACAAATTTACAAAGAATTAAAGAAAAATACCAAGAATGGTTCAGTTCATATAAAATTTGTGCAAAAATAATATAAAACGTATAAAAAATAATACAAAAATAATGAGAAAATATATAAAAATAATACAAAAATAATAAGAAAATATATCAAAATAATATATAACAAGAGAGAGAGAGAGGACGAGAGGAACAGAGAATGAGAGGGCGAGAGAAAGAAAGAAAGAGACAGACAGAAAAAAAAGAGAAAGAGAAAGAGAGAGAGAGGGAGGAAAAGAGAGACCGGCAGCAGTTCGTCTCTGACCCAGTGGACGCGGCCTTGGCTTCGAGACTGCGAGATACGGAGAGTTGCACTCCGCAGGGTCAGCTCCTTTGCTTGCTCACGCATATGCACCGGACGACGAGAAAAAAAAAAAAAAAAAAAACAGAAGAAAAGAAACGAAAACGAAATCGACAATTTCTATTCGAAGATTATCGTGGATTTACGTAATTCCTGAAAATCAGGCGATTCCTGATTGCGTTTCGTTGCATATCGACTGAGGAAATTCGCGAGGCGCGAAAAAGTCGTTTTTTAATTTTTGTTTTTCTCGTCTTTGTATAATCTTCTTTTACTGCAATTTGCGCGGGTACTCCCTCATTTTTTTTGTAAATTTACATAATAAGTATCTTTTTATTTATTCAAATAAAGCGATAATTTTTCAATTTTGGTAACGAATTATTTTTTCTATTTTTATTTGTATAAATATTAAACGACAAAGTTCGGTGAGATCCGTCCGACGATCGTAAAATCACAATTTTCCTGTTTTTCAGAATCGGCGTTTTTTTCCTTTCTCTTATTTTTTTGTTTTTTTTTTTTTTTTCTATTAGTTCGCAAGGCGTCATTTCTGTTTCGCAATCTCGCGGCGATGCTAATTTCTCGTCGGATCCTCATCTTCTGGAACGGGTTAAACGCGGATAAATAATTCATGGATGTTTCGAATTCATCGTGGAATAATGTTCGAGCGGTGGGGAGGATCGAATAACCCATCAACGCGACCTTGCACGCAAACAACGATTCGCGAGAGCACGTTTTCATGCTGAGGGATATTTATCATTCGGCACGTAGTCGCGATAAATTCCATACGTATAGTGTCGAAAATTAAAGAAAAATATTTCCTGCTCTCTATTTGTGACACATCCTCGAAATTATTTTTTCAATCGTTATTTACTCGAATTTTACAAATTGAATATTCGGTATTCGTAATACTCGAATTTTACGAATTTAATATTCGGAAAATTGTCAATTTCGAGTTTCGAGATGAACAAAATTTTGAATATTTGAATTTTCAAAAATCTTCGATGCAGGGCTGAAGACATTTTTTTTTTTCAAAAGGTTTTTTCTCTTTCACGTCTCAAAACTGAGATTTTTCGTTTATTATTATTATTATTATTATTTACTTTGGTAGTTTATGATTTTATGGTTTTATTATTTATTAAACCACAACGTGATTCAATAAATAATGAAAATACTACTTCATTTTAAAAGTACTAAAAAAATATAAAATCCTGATAACAACAATAATTTTCATTAACTTTTCGTTTATTATTAATTAAAAACGATTCAACGTATCACGACGTTTTTTTGTTTCAAAATAAACATACAATAGAGATAATAATTTCCAAAGACGTCATAACATTTCCTTTTCAACGGATTTTCAAACCCAAACGAGCAACCCATTAAGAAACAAAAAAACTCCAAAAATAACAAAAGTCCGCGAAACGCAAATCCAACAATTCGTGCATACCCCGAACGTTGCAACTCGAAAAAAAAAAAAACATCGCGTCGTCCCCAGACCTACCAAATTCAAAAAAAATGTATCTCCTCCAAAAAAAAAACCAAAAACAAAACCAATTGCTCCAACTCTAAAAAAGCAATATAAAATAAAATAAAATAAAAACTACAAGCTCCTCCAACCAACTCTCACCCATTTTCAAGTCCACGAAAAACCAAATTCGTTTTCTCAAACCAATCGCGATTTTAAAAAATCGATCCTGCTGAGGGAAAGAATCGGCGAACGGCCATCAGAAACGAACGTAAAAATCGAAAGAATGACACAAGCAGTGAGATCAGCTCGGAGATAGAGGAATGAAACAAAAAGAAGGAAAGGGAAAAAAAAACACGCTCGTGCATTGGTATCATCGATGTGGCGACTACCGGGACCAGCGTGACGGCGTCAGCGACGAGCGAGGGGTCGAGGGGGGAGAGGGAAGTGTATCACGTTTCGGCCGCGAATCTAAAGCGTTCGGGAAGATTTTGTGTGCTCACCCGTAGCTCCGGAAAGCTCCGCCTCCTATACTCTCCTATCCCCCCTTTCCTCCCCACCAGAGGAGCCATTCTAAACAAATGAATCATGCTCCAAAATGGCCGACTGAATTTAGCCGTCACGTGGCATCGACGCACGCACTCTCTCTCTCTCTCTCTTTCTCACTGTATCTCTATCTCTCTTTCTCCAACTTCCCTCTCTATCAATCTATCGATGTATCTATCTATTTATCTATTTGTCCATCCATCTATTTATCTGTGTCTCTCTCTTTGTTGTATTAATTTATCACCAATTTTGTATTATTTTGTATTATCTTTTATGATTTATTCTTATATTTTGTTTATTATTTTTTGTATTTTTATATCGTTTTTTTTAGATTTTCTCTTTTTGGCCAAAAGTGCTTGTTAGGGCATAGTAAACTTTATCATCATCATCATCATCATCGCTCTCTTTTTTGTATTCATTTAGCACTACTTTTGTATAATTTTGTATTGTTTTCTAATTTTTTTTCTATTATTTTGTGTTATTTTTCATTATTTTGTGTGCTTTTGTACCATTATTTTTATTTTTCAAAATATCTTATGTATTTTCATATTGTTATTTTCGTTTTCCCTTTTTGGGCGACAGTCTTTACTGGGGTAAAATAAACTTCATCACCATCATCATCATGATAATCATCACTCTCCCTCTCTTTTTTGTATAATTTAGAATTATTTATTAATTTCCATATATTATTTTCTATTATTCTATACGCTTTTATGATCTTCCATTATTTATATTTCTTTTTCCTATCTTTTGTATTTTTATATCGTTATTTTCGTTTTCCCTTTTTGGCCGAAAGTCCTTACTGGGGCATAATAAACTCTATCATCATCATCATCATCGTATCTCTCTCTTTCTCCCTCTCCCTCTTTCCCTCTTCACTTTTCTTCGTCCTTATCGCTTTCCCTCGTTCGTTCACTCGCAAGCTCGAAGCAATCGAATATCTATATCCACGCGTAAATGTGTGTATATAACTCGAGAGAGCGAAGAGGGAGGGGGGGGGGAAGAAGGGAGGGGGCGTCGATCATGGTCTTCGTACTGCACGAACAGCCGCAGACTTAGGAATCCATGGCCATCGTCAGTGGGTGTTTATAAGAGAGAGGCGGAGGAGGGAAAGCGAGAGAGAGGGAGGCCAGAGAGAGAGAGAGAGAGAGAGAGAGAGAGAGAGAGAGAGAGAGAGACTTTACACGTTATGTTATTTCGATGAATGCAGCGCTTCTTTAATGTGCTCATCAAGCAGCAGCTTTACATTTTATAACCGAGTGAGCGTATATTACTTATGTATACGGATATAATTGGCCGTAATGACGGGATCGTAAATGGCACAGTCGTTGGCACTCGAGAAACAGTCGAGACACTGTCGGCTTCCTTCGTAATCTAGTCGTTCTTCGAGTACGTCTAAGCGATTACGCGGTCCCAGAATCTCCTCGGATTCGCTGCCACGAATCCAAAAACAAATTCCTAGGGAGCCCCTTGGGTGGAAAGATTTTTTCCATTTTTTTTTTTTCAAAGCTGTTTCACGACTAGAATTTGTAATGTTGACTTTTTTCGTTGATCAAAATTCTTTTCAATGTTGAATATCTTTGGAGAATTCATTTTCGTCCGGATGAAAAAAAAAAAAACATTCTTGGAGTGATGTTTTTTTTTAAATTCAATTTTTTTGGTACAGGAATATTCTGGAAGATCAAAAGTTGGTGGAAAAATAAAATGTATAGACTGTATTTTGAGAATAAGAATTTATGATATTATTAAAATATCCATATATATGTGGATGTTTTAATAATAATAGATATTAATTTACATTATTGATTTTTATTTTATTAATTTACATTATTATTGAATATTTATATTAACAATAGATATATACATAAATATTATATTATTTGTCAGTTTCAAAGGAGAAATTTGTAACTTTTGCACTATTTACAATTTACGAATCCCTATAATTGATAGTTAATGTTTATTCAATTGAATTAATAAATTTAAAAAACGCCTTTTCTTTTTTTCTCGAAAGAATTAATTTCATCGTAATAAATAAGTTTTCAAATAATTATAAAAAAATTATCTCGCCTTGTAACAATGCTTTTATCAATTTTAAAAAAAAAAAAAAAAAAAAAAAAAAAAAAAAAAAAAAAAAAAAAAAAAAAAAAAAAAAAAAAAAAAAAAAAAAAAAAAAAAAAAAAAAAAAACCTCGTCCCCAATACTCCAAAAACACTTGGCTAATTTGTAATCCGTTTTTAACGACTATAAATTGGATGAAATCGGGGCATTCGATACTCGCAGGCATTGGAGCTTGTGCAACGTTTGGCCTATTTACATCGACAAATCAATCCATCGGAGTGTCCGAGATTAGCATGGAAAATGAGCCTGCGTTGCCAGATCGGGGGAGCCCTATCGTATTATGATTTTCCAATCGGCTTGACTCTTCTGTTATGCTAATTGTTAATACCTACGTATGATGCATTAAATGCATTACGTCAACGTGTATATGGATAGAGAAAGCAAAAGAGAGAGAGAGAGAGAGAGGGAGAGAGAAGTTTGTAGAGTTTTGAGAGAAACGTCAAACTTGAATGATTACAATAGACAGAGCTTGAACCCAAAAAAAAAAAAAAAGTCGAAGCCTTTTTCAATATTTATTCTTGATGACGTCACAGAAATAAAAATGTTGATTTTTTAAAAATAAAACTTGATTCAATTGAAGTGAACATTTTTTAAATCAAATTTCATATATGAAATGAATTATTAGCTTTTTTTTCGAATTATATCGAATTCAAATAAGGGAATGACGAACAATTTTGGGATTTTGCGCTGCGAGTAACTACCGACGGATGGCGCGATCCGCACGCGAATTCGGCCGCGAACTCTCCACGAACTCTCCAAAAATGGAAAAAAAAAATTAAAAATCAAAATTTTTTTTCCATTTTTCGGCAAAATACATTTTTTCACTAAATCATAGATAACTTTTTTCCCTTTGGGATTTGGCACTCCACTCTGTTCTTAATCTCTTCGGCATGATTTTCTCTTCAAAATGCTTTTTTAATCATTGAAATCCGATGGTTTTTCGATTTTTGGCAGAATTTCAAAGTTGGACCATCGATTTTTGCAAATTT
>JAPYZI010005645.1:0-10054 GCA_030523105.1 Ophioninae sp. A BG-2022a | reverse complement strand
TCTCTCTCTCTCTCTCTCTCTCTCTCTCTCTCTCTCTCTCTCTCTCTCTCTCTCTCTCTCTCTCTCTCTCTCTCTCTCTCTCTCTCTCTCTCTCTCGCGATCTCGTTCTGTCTCTTTATCTTTCTATCTCTCTCTCTCTCTTTCTCTCTCTCTTTCTCTCTCTCTGTCTCTCTCTTTCTCTCTCTCTCTCTCTTTCTCTCTTTCTCTCGCGATCTCCTTCTGTCTCTTTATCTTACTATCTCTCTCTCTCTCGATCTCGTTCTCGCTCTCTGCCTCTCCATCTCTCTGTTAGCATCCACGAACCCCTCGCCGTCCCCCGCAGAGCTTGGAATACGAACTCCGAACACATGGTGGCTTGGTGTGAGAGTGTTTCGATCCGGCCTTGTTTTGAGGTCGATGGACACTTTGCACGCCTGTTGTTTTATTATACCTTCGTTATTAATTATTCTATAGTTATTAATTGTTGTTTCCTTTCATTATTAATTATGCTGTTATTTATTTATTGAATAATTTTTTATTGTTATTTGTTTTTTTTATGGCGATTATATATTGTTGTTGTTGTTGTTGTTGTTGTTGTTGTTGTGTACTATTGTTGTTAATTATTACTTTCTATTGTTATTGATAATCACGAAATTCGATTTATGTTAGCGTTGAATTAATAGGATTCTATTTTTATTATTAATTATTATTATAATATCATTATTTTTTCTATCCATTATTTATAATCTTATAATAATAATAATAATTATTATTATTATTATTATTGTCTTATTATTGTTTGCTCGTTCCATAAACAATCCTATAATTGTTAATAATCGTTTCCTTCCGCTTTGCATACCCCTCTTATTATTATTTATTTATTAAGATTTATTATTAATATTCATTATGAGCAATCTTATCAATATTCATTATTATTAACCTTAACGTTGTTAATTATTGTTTCTTTTTTACCCATTAATCATTCCTTTATTACGGATTATTGTTCCCTCTCAATTTTTTATTTCCAATTATTATTATTATTATTATTATTATTATTATTATTATTATTATTATTCCCGGCTATTTTTCCATGTCCATAATGATTTCGTTATTCTTTCGCGTTGTTATTTATCGCTCTCTCGTTGACCTACTCGACAGGACATTTTTACTCCATCATTGAAACAAAGATTTAAAAAAAGGGGAGGGGGCACGACCGAAAAATGTTCAAAAATAAAGAAAAGGGACAAACGTAAGGATGGGCGTTCTAGGAAGGGGAAAAAAACATTACCGACGTGTATAATCGGACGAGCTGACGATAGAAAGCGTAGGATGAAACGCCAAAGGAAAGTGAGGCGAAACGAAAAATAAAAAGCGAAAAAAAGCGAAGAAAAAAAAATCGAGAATGCGCGGAAGCGGAACAAAGAACGCTGTATGGGCGTCCGCACACATGTATATTTCATCGCGGCTGCTTCAGCAACGTTCGAATTACCATATATGTATAGGCTTGCTCAAAAGTATTAAACGCTCCTAACATACGAATTTTTGAAATACGATTTAATGATTTTTTATAAAATTAATTTAATGATTTTTCAAAATATGATTTAATGTTTGAAAAAAAATTGATTTAATGATTTTCAAAAATTAAATTATAGGCTTTTTTAAAATATGATTTAATGTTTTTTTAAATATGATTTAATGATTTATTACAAAATAGAATTTCATTCTTTTTTTTAATTAAGATTCAACGATTTTTTTTTAAACATCGATATTAATAACGATCATGAATTTTCTGCACGGACGAAAACTCGAATATCTCGACGAAGAAAAATCGTGCGCCAATTACAAAAATATATTTTTTAAAAGTGCGAATCTAGCTTCATTTTCCCATTTCATTTGTATTTTTTAGATATTTTTCGTACCCGATGTGACTTTTTGAAAATGCCCCTTTTTTTTTTAAATGGTTAAAATCTCACAATTTAGCGTAAAGATTTTTCAACTCCTGGACCCTTAATATTTAATTTCCGAGTTTTTCTAACTCTATTTTTTTTTTTCTTGAGTTTTAAAATTTATTTTTTTTCTCTCTTTCTCTCTCTCTCTCTCTCTCTGTTAACCCAAACAAATGCTAGTGTTCAGGACTTTTATTGTGAAAAGCTTTTATCCTCGTGCCACGTTTTTTTTTTTTGCTTTCTTCGTTTCTCTCGTTGTTTTCCCTATTTTTATCTCACTTTTATCTTCTCTTTAACTGCCCTCCCTCCCCAATTCGTTTTTTCAACAAATAATATTCTTTTCATTCCACGTCGACGTAGTAAATCGGGGATAAGACTGGTCGAATCTTTTTACCTCGTAACGACGAGAGTACAAGAGCGAAGACGTCGAGATCCGGTACACGATGATTCCGTTGAAACCGGTGCGCCCTGGTGATTCCTCTAAATCCCGGATAACTGCTTATGTTGGGGAGATCTCCTTGGCAATTGAACGAAAAAGTCGATCCTGAGCTATCGAACCTCCTATATCTCGTCTTCCCCCCTTTCCTATTGCCTCGTCGGTTAAACCCGCATTTACGGACGTATAGAAGATCTTGGTATACCGCACAAATTTTCAAAACCACTTTTCTCAGCGACGATCAAGTTTTCGATGAAAAATCGAACGCCAGTCGTTTCGAAATTCATAAACGAAGGGGCTGATACTTTTTGTTTTCGAAAAAAGTGTTTCGTTAGTGAGAAATGGGGGTTTGAAAATTTCGAAATCGTTTCGTTTTTTTGTCCAATTTTTTTTATTACTTCCCCTTTTTTCATTTTTTCATTGTTTTGATCCTATTTTCATTTGTAAAATATTATTTAAACAATTTTTTTCTCTTTTTGGCCTTCTTTTTTCGTTTAAAAAATATTTATTTTTTCCTTTTTTGCATTGTTTCGATCCTATTTTCATTTTTCAAATATTATTTAAACAATTTTTTCCCCTTTTTCTGTTTTTTTTTTTTATTAAAAAATTCTTTTTTATTTTTTCTTTTTTTTCATTTCTTTCCTTTTTTCAATGTTTCCATTTTATTTTCATTTTTCAAATATTATCTCTTATGTGTTTTCCATTTTTTTAATTCTTTTCCTTTTCTAACTGTTTCTCGTTTTCATTGTTTCCGATCTTTTCTCATTTCCAAGCTACGAATTCTCTTCTTCATTGTTTAAATATTTTTCTTTTCTTATTTCCTTCATTATCTTCATTTTTTCCTCATTTTTCTTTTCGTCGTCCGAGCACAACGAAAAATCGGATTCTTAAATATTTTTTTCTCTTGCAATCGAGGCGATCGAAAATTCACGATTGGGAAAAAATTCGAGGCCAAAAAAAACAAAGAGAAAAGTTTGATCGTGAAAAAATGAAAGATCGCCAAAAAAAATATAAGAAAAATAGAATAGAGATAAAGAAAACAAAAAAAAAAACAAGCGCGGGAATATGTAAAATCGTTTGACGTTTCAGTTGCAAAATCGACGTCGTACCGCAACTTCCGCGGACGCAAATCATTTTTTAATCTTGCCGCGTGTCCGAGCGCCTCGAATCCTCGAAAGTTCGACGAGACGTTTTAGCGGTTCATATATTTATATATATATATACACACACACACACATATATATGTGTATTCGTACGAAGCAAGGAAAAAACAAAAAAAACGTGCGAACGTTCCGAGAGAAAATGAAGCGAAGAAAGAAAGGAAGGGGGATTAAAAACAGTTGGTGCCAGTAAGTTGTGGGGGGGGAGGAACGGGTGGAAAAGAAAATAATTCCAAAGCGATGAGTATCGCGTTTTGTTTTGTTCCCTTTTTTTTATACATTTTATCAGAGTTGCGACAAACGGGACGACGTAACAGCCATATATATATATATATATATATATATATATATTTTTTTTTTTTATTTTTATTTTTGGCACACTTTTGCACTTCTTTTGATGACTGCGGTAGAATTTCCGGAAGGCTCGGGACATATATACATTTATATATAATCTCATATCGATATCAATAGAATTCTCCTGTAAATAAATATTAACAATAATATATATATATATATATAAATAGGAATCCATTTAATATTTATTTACATGAGATTTTTTTTTGTTATTTCCCAACCAAAAATTGATCCTGAATAAATAGTTACGATTTATGAATATTTGAGGTTAATGTATATTAATGTGAATAAGTTGAAAGGATTAATATCTATATGATCAGTCAAATTGATTATGTTAATATTATTGTTATTTATTAATACAATAATAATAATAATAATAATAATAATAATACCTGACTATTTTTTTACACAAACTAATTAATTTTTGTGCAGAAAAATAATCCAGTGAAAACAACAATATGTATAACAAAAATATTAAAAGTACTTTGGTTCAAGTTAATTTTTTTTCGTACGAACAATGATACGGCAAAATTAATTATTTACGTGTACGTATGTGTATATACATATATATGATTAATTTTGTTAAATCATTCTGTTATATATATTATATACAATAAATTTTTTAAGTTAATTTCTTTTCGTGAGAAAAATTATACAGCGAAATTAATTATTTATGCGTACATGTGTGTATATACACATATATGATTAATTTTGTTAAATAATTTGGGTATATGTATTATATTTTATATATTATATATTTTTATTATTTTTCTTATATATGTTTTTCTTTAATATATATAATAAAAACGATAAAAATATTTAATACACGCACATATATATATATATAGAAAAACAATCAATGCTCACGAGACCTCGAATTGATTCGGAATAAAATCAAAGTCCCAATATCAGTGCCGAATTAAATTCGTATCGCGAATAATCGTCGATCAAACGAGCGTTTTACGGGCAGTGCAAATAAAAAAAACAAACAAACAAAAAAAAAACAAAAAAAAAAAATGAACAAGAGCGCGCAGTCTCGGCGGTGCATCGAAATGTGAGATATCGATGCGCCAACGTCGTAAAAGAGGACACGAAAGCTATGCTGGACTCGAAAGAACAAAAGCCCGAGCGAAAGACGAGGAAAAGGAAAGAGAGAGAGAGAGGAGAACAGTCGAGTGTAATTTACAGAGCTGTAACGCGAGCCTCAGGGGAACGCAGTGTGGCAAAATGTTTCGCCGAGTGAAAGTTTAACCAAAAGTGAACCGGCTGTGATAAACTAGACGGATTATAGGCTGTTCTCGTTCCACTCAATTTGCATAACACATGTGATACTCTTATTACTTATATTTATATATAAACTCTCGACCTACACGATTATTTATTAATTGACATTTGCGAGAGGACCTGTGGAAGACCCCTTTATTCGTATCCGCATAAAATATACGAACACATAAATTTATTCTTATATACAGTGGGTGTTTATATATATATATATATATATATGTACTTGTATGTACAAGTTTAAACGTTCCTCCCAAAAATATCGAAGATTGGAAAATCTCTCGATCCCTACTGAAATAATATATCCTCGTGTCGAATTATCTCGAAAAGTGAGTAAACCCAGGATAACCAGAAGCATAAGCAAAAAAAAACAAATTTTGAAATGTTTGGTCTCGTTCAGTTTGCTCGTTCGATCCAACATTTTTTTCTTTTTTTTTTTCTAGGTATTTAAATGTTTAGTTTTATTTCCGGAAGCTGATAACTTATTTTTACTGCGAACAGGCTTATGCCCTTCCGAATAAATATCGATTTTTTTGTTCTCGCGTTGTTTTTTTCTTTTTTGTTTTTCTCAATATTTTGAATGTTACGTCGATCACACCTTTGAATTTTCTTTTTCTAAATTTCATTTTATTTTATTTTATTTGTAATTTAATTTACTTTGTTTGGATTTTAATTTAACATGTAATTCAATTTAATTTACAATTCTATGTAATTAGAATCAAATTGTTGTCAATAGAATTAACTGGGCAGAAAAAGCACTTTTTTTTTGTTATCAATATTTCAAATGTTAATTTAGAACTAAAAAAAAAACTTTAATTTCCTTAAATTTGAAAACGAATATATTTGATTTGTAATTTAATTTACTTCAGAATTCAATTTCATTTAATTTATAATTCAATTTGATTTAATTTCTAACATAATTTAATTTCATAAAAAAATTCTATGTAATTAGAATCAAATTATTGTCAATAGAATTAACTACCCAGAAAAAGCACTTTTTTTTGTTCTCAATATTTCAAATGTTAATTTAGAACTAAAAAAAAAAACTTGAATTTCATTAAATTTGAAAACGAATATATTTGATTTGTAATTTCATTTACTTTGGAATTCAATTTAATACAATTTATATTTAAATTTGATTTAATTTGTAATATTATTTAATTTTATTTAATTTGTAAATAAATTAAATTCGTAATTTTTGTTGACGAAGAAACAAAAGACGAAAATTGTAATTGTTATTTTTCGAGGACAGCGGGTGGGTATGCGTTAATTCATGGAGTGTGTATACGGATTCCATATCACGTAATGGGATACGAGCAATAATACTGATAAAACTGAAGCCCGTTGACTCGATGAATTCTCACTCTTCGTTGATACAAAGTGCCTCATTCATCGCGTGCATCAATAAGAACTCCCGCACGTGCTTCAGTGCTGAACATTCTTCACCGCCTCGATATTCCTTTCGCGAAGAAAAACGAAAGAAAAAAAAAACTTATTTTTAAAAGGGATTAAAAAAGAAGTGAGGGTAAGGTTCGATATAGACAACATGGATATGGTGAAAAGTGCGCCGATCGAGATGCTGTCACGACGTAGTATAGTCATCAAGGATTACGGTATCGATAACGACGATAACGAGGATGACGTCGATCGTAACTCCCTCAAAATGGATCTCTCCATGGGAGAGCAATTCTACTACGAGATCATTTCGTCGTTCGAGCAGGAGGAGGTATTCAGTCACGTGACTAACGATTTTTGCTCTTTATACATGACGAGAATTTAATTTTTTTATTCGCCAACTCGATTTTTCGAAACTCGAAGGTTTTTTTCTTTTTTCGGATTTTTTATACACGACGAACATTGATTTTTTATTTGCCAAATTTATTTTTTTATGATCGAAGGTTTTTTTTATTTTTATTTTTTTATGAATGACGAGTATGTATTTTTATTTGCCAAATTTATTTCTTGGTACTCAAAGGTTTTTTTAAAAATTTAATTTTGTTTTTTATTCATGACGAGCAGTCATTTTTGATTTGTCAATTTTATTTTTTATACACGACGAGACTTTATTTTTTACTTGCCGAATTTATTTTTTTATGTTCGAAGTTTTTTTTATTTTTATTTTTTATGAATGACGAGTATTTATTTTTTATTTGCCAAATTTATTTTTGGATGCACGAAATTGTTTTCCTTTTTTTTTTTTGGTTTTTTAATGAATGATGAACATTTATTTTTTATTCGCCAAATTCTTTTTTTTTTAACGTTCGAAGCCGTTTTTATTTATTTATTTATTTTTTATTTTTCTATCGACGTTGCAAAGATTTTTAATCGGGCAACTTTGCTCTTGGAAAATTACCGAGTATTTTCGCAATTTTACGAATAATCGAAAAAATAATTGTCGCCATTTCTTTACCGACAATATTTTTTTTAATCGCTGAACAAACTATTTTTTTCGATTATTTTCACTATTCCAGGAATATTACGAAGTACGAAAAGTTCTATACATTTTTCCAGGAATAATGCGATTACGAAGTTTATTTTTCGCGATAATGTTTTGAGGTTAGATCGTTCGCGCATGCGCGCAGCATTACGGCCGCCATTTCGTGTCGAGTCCGCGAAATGGCGGTTCTCAAAAACGCAGGACGATCATAATCTCACCTTGATCCAACTGACACTTTTTCACCTTGCGATGAGACGATTCGTTGACGACGAAAGCGCACGCGCGTTGACGGTTTTTATGTATATTATTTTTTATTTTTTTCGTCGCGCGAGCCTCGTGGGCGCCGAGGCATCGGCATTCGAATGGTGGGACGTGACTCGGCGCCTGAGAATTTAACCGACGTTGCAAACTCGAGCTCCCTTGTGCTCAGCGATTCTCCTTTAATATCCGCTCGCCCATTACCGCGCCCCTCATTTTCGATTGCACTACTTTATGTAATCGAGTTCCGAAAAAAAGTGTTGACCAACAAAAAACCGAAGAAAAAGAAGACTGTCGTGAAAAAAAAACCGAAAAAAAAAACTTTTTCGGAAAAAAAAACCAAAAAAACACTTTTTTTTGGAAAATAAACCGAAAAAAAAACTTTTTCGGAAAAAAATCCAAAAAAAACTTTTTTGGAAAATAAACCGAAAAAACAACTTTTTCGGAAAAAAAACCGAAGAAAGAAGACTATGTCAGGAAAAAAAGTAACGAAAACAAAAATACCGTATCTTTAAATCTCGAAATTAAACCCGATTTCAATTTTCACGACCTTGAAGTGTCAATTTTTCGCAAATAAAACTCGCATTAAAAAAAAAAAGTCAAATTAACTATTGAATATTTAATAATTTTACATTAAACAACACCATAATTCATTATTCGAGTAGTGAATAAAATAAAAAAATAAGAATGAAAGTGATTGATTTTTAAATGTTTACATGTGATCCATAATTTATGAATAAATTATAAAAATAATAAATAATAAATGATAAATCAAACCCAAACAAATAATAAACAAAAAAAAACAAAATACAATAAATTTCCATAAATAATTTCCCTATCTATCAAATATACATTCCCTATTTATAAAAATAATAAACCATGAATAAATAATAAATTAATTAAATTAAAAAATTCCAAATTAAAACACTTCAACAGCTTCTCAAAGAGATTGCCATTCGTTCACTCTCGAACCCAAACAAATTCAGACCCATTTACCTCAATGTTTTGCTTTCGATGAAAAAAAAAAAAAAAAAAAAAAAAAAAAAAAACAAGCAAGGCGCCCGCATGCGGGACTCGCGTACGATACGTATATATACTAAGGTGACACGACGAAACAGTCCCAGCGAGAGGACAATGCGTGTCACGGTACGGTGACGTCCGCCGGACCGCAGAAATAGCCTTCGCCCCTTACTTGCCCTTCCCCTTGGTTTCTCAAGCCCCCCCCCTCCCCCCACTTCCCCTACACGCCCTACAAACGTCTAACCTGCACCCAACGGAGAGAAAGGCGAATAAAGTGTATAACGAAGTAACCCACGTCGATGAAGTAACCGGAAGAACCGCGTAACGAGGCTCCCGCAAACCGCCCGTCCCATCATTCTTTTTCACCTATTTTTCACGACGTGCTCTCGCTCGCCTGACCAAAACAAGGAATTCATGCCCGAGGCGTGTAACAATACTCCCGCAATTTCGCCATATTCAACCGTGCGAAATATTTCGGACGAATGAAATTCCCATCGGTAACCAATGTTTGAGCTGGTTTGGGTTTGTTTGGGTTGGGTTTGGTTGGGTTCGTATGGGTTCGTTTGGGTTCGTTTGGTTTTGGAAAATCATTCAAGAGTGTTAATTATGTTGATGCTGATGTTGATGACGTTAATGGTTTTTTTGGAGGGGAGGGGGGGGATTATATTTGATTTTTGGAAGAGAGTATTCGGTTTTTTTCTTTCCTTTTTTCACTAAATCATTCGTAACTTTTTTTCCTTTGGGATTCGGTACTCTACTCTGTGCTTTATCTCTTCGTTATGATTTTCTGTTGAAATCCGATGATTTTTCGATTTTTGGCAGAATTTTAAAGTTGGACCATCGATTTTTGCTAATTTTTCCATACATACCCCTTTGCCTCTTTTTTTGCGATTTTTCGAGTGGAGTTTGCGGGGAAACTATAAGAGATATCGATACCAGTCCAACGCCATTATTTAAGTCAGGCAAAAACCTTTTCCAGACCCACCAATTGAAACCCCATAGCATAGAAGGGGCTCACTCTATGATCTTTTGAAATATCGTGATTTTTGAGATTTCGGCAAAGTGGGCCTGGAAGGTCGAAAATTTTTTTTTCCGTTTTTTAAGTTTTAAAAGGCTGTATTTGATCGGAAATTTTCCGCTGATTACGAATATGCCCGAGTTTTTGCCGAAAGTACAAAATTAG
>JAPYZI010005644.1:0-11902 GCA_030523105.1 Ophioninae sp. A BG-2022a | reverse complement strand
TTAACAATTCTGTTATTATTTTTAATATATTATTCTATTATTATAATATATTTTATCCGTTATTTAAATGTTCTATCTCTTACTTTCTAAATGCCTCGTGCTCTCGAAATTATTTTATATATAATATGGTAAGACACAATATTTCTACTAAGATCTACCAAAATGTTACCAAAAAATTAAAAATTTTGAAAACCAGACATTTTGAATTTCTCATTAAGTATAATGGTGGAGTTTCATTGGGTATGGGCCACCTTAATTGACAATATAACAGATATTATTTTTTTTTTTTTGGAAATCATTTACTCGAATTAATCAAAACTTTGAGTTGAAAATTTCATTGAGCGTAGCTGAAGAATTGCCCTTGACATTGATAAACGAAAGATTACATTTTCCTTGAGGAAGAAGTTCAAGATGGTCAAAGTTTTAATTGTTTAACCAGATGACGGAAGATTATCGTAAAAATACCGTTATTAATTTGCAATAGTTTTGATAAAACGTTGACGGTTTTTTCTGTTTTAGAAAAAAAAAACGTTTCAAAAAATACTTTTTTAGAAGAAAAAATACTTTTATTAGAAAATAAAATACTTTTTTTTGAAAAATTGCGTAGAATCTATACTTTGCTGCAAGAAAAAAACTAGAACCTTTTTTGAAAGCTTGATATAGTGATTTTTATTTTTTATTCGCGAACCGCTACCTCTCGTCACAATTTCAAAGCTGTGTCCGATTCGTCAATTTATTCACAAATATTGACAATCAATTGGAAAAAAAAAATCGATCACGATCAGACACCTTTTTTTTTTCAAATTTTTGATCGGGAAACGAGACGTTCTTATTTTTTTCTTCTGATGTACGAAGAGGCTTTTGTAAATCTTTGAGACATCGGTAACGAGATGTCCTCAACTTTTCGGTGATTTGGGTCAATGGACCGGGCTATTTTTTATTGGTCGATCGTTCGCGGGACAAGAGAATGAAAATAATCAAGGCCGGAGATAAGGGCATGATAAGGGAAGGTAGACGAGATACAACGAAGACGCTAATTAACGAACGGTTACAAAATCACCTCAACTCGAGATATTCATCAAACTTTTTCGAGAAAATTTCGTGACAAGGATAAACGGTAGGACGGTAGCGAGGCTACGTACACGGGAGCCCAAACTTTTTCGACGATTGATCTTGTTGGTAATGAGTAACGAGGCTCACTTTGGAACTCGCTGATCGTTCGGCCAATCTCGCGAAAAAAAATTATATTTGCCGGGGGGCATTTATATTTCAATTAATTTTCATTACGATTAACTTCGAAATAAGAATTTATTTTTCGCTCGTACATCCTTAGGCGCGCGAAGAGTTGTGCAGCGGAAAACTGCAGATTTCTCCTGCTAACGTTTCATTCCGAGTCGAAAAGTTTGCTCCTTCGAGTTGCGCCAAACTTATTCTCCAACTCGTACATTTTACTTCAACCGCGAGTTTATTTTGCCGTTTAATTTTTTTTTTTTTTTTTTTTGCCGAAGCGCGAGAAAATCACACGGGATAATTTTTATCAAAAGGCTGATGATTTTTTGTAAACCCTTTTCGAATATAAAGTGGAGAAAAATGACTTCGAAATAATGTAAAAAGTAGTCGTTTTTTTTTTCGCACGGACCCACGTGTTCCAAGCGGAATCGTACAGGTGTCTTCCTCGAATCAGAACTCATAGTACCCGTACCGAAATTTATCATTGACCAGCGCTGACACGGTTTCGAACTTGGTCGGCTAATGCTCGGCGAAAATACTTGGACCAAGCATGAAAATGATGATTGGATCATGATTGGCTGCCGAGCGTTATCCAACCGTCATGTTCCTATGCTTGGTTCGAGTATTTTTACCGAGCATTGGCTTCCGGTTTTTCACCACGGAAATTTCAAAATTTCAAAATGACAAATTATCGCATTTTATTTTGGTATTTTTAATAGCAACATTTAATTATTTTAATAGCGATTAAATTATTTAATTTTATTGCAATTTAATAGCAATAACGACACGGAAATTTCAAAATTTCAAAATGACAAATTATCGCATTTTATTTTAGCATTTTTAATAGCAACATTTAATTATTTTAATAGCGATTGATTTATTTAATTTTTTCGAAATTTAATAGCAATAGCAATTTTTACCGAGCATTGGCTTCCGTTTTTATACCACGGAAATTTCAATATTTCAAAATGACAAATTATCGCATTTTATGTTAACATTTTTGATAGCAACATTTAATTATTTTAATAGCGATTAAATTATTTAATTTTATAGTAATTTTATAGCAATAGCAATTTCATTATTTTAATACTAACCAACATTTTTAATAGCATTTTTCGTTTCCACGTGCATTATTTATATCACACCACATACGATTATCGAATTAAAACACGTTTTCCGTCTTTCAAATACTTTTCCCGCATCTAGATTCTAACACTCGCCGAAACATTATTTTTTTCATTCTTTAATCGTATCATTACAAGAAATGCCAATAAGTATATTCGTAAGGTATAATATGCATGACGTTCAAGTTTCCATCAATGGAATGCAGCGACAATTAGCTCTTCTCAACAATCGAATTTCATTTTCGTTCGATTCATTTTTGTTACAGCCAAGGCTAGCTTTGACGACCGTTCGATCGCCATTATTTTCTTGATATTGCCAGAGTCATCACCGAGCTAAGGCTACCCATTTCCTACGACACCCATATTTCATAGTGATACAATGAAAGCTCAGTTAATAGTTGACTCGTGTACCGGACTCTAATATTCAAATTTCAGTCAACGTTTGGTTGGACCGTAACACGTAAATGACTAGGCTAGACGTTGGTGGACAATCGACTGGAACTTGGTCCGGAAGGACCAAGCTTCGATATTCTATACCGGCCCGAATGTTTGCAGGATACAGAAAAGATCCAACTATTGTTCGGGGATTCGAATAACCCATGTTATAGCCAATGCAGTTTGATCTTTTCTATCTGGGTCAAACGGTTGATCATTCGAATTTCTACGTGGGGTAGTGTTAGATCAGGATATTACGACATGGTGCTGTATAGGGATAAAAAGAACTGCATGTGCCTTTGAAACAAAGGTTGTCAAAAAATCTTGTTCTTTAAAAACACGCTTCGAAAATTGTGTACATTTTTTTGATCGCGTATAAGATCGCGGTTTGAACCCAAACATTTTTTTTATCGCGGTTAAGATCGCGGTTTGAACCCAAACATTTTTTTGGTCGCGGTTAAGATTGCAGTTTGAACCCAAACATTTTTTTGGTCGCGGTTAAGATCGCGGTTTGAACCCAAACATTTTTTTGATCGCGTATAAGATCGCGGTTTGAACCCAAACATTTTTTTGAGCGCGTATAAGATCGCGGTTTGAACCCAAACATTTTTTTGATCGCGTATAAGATCGCGGTTTGAACCCAAACATTTTTTTTATCGCGGTTAAGATTGCTGTTTCAACCCAAACATTTTTTTGATCGCGTATAAGATCGCGGTTTGAAACCAAACATTTTTTTTATCGCGGTTAAGAAATGTGTTCTTGCTTAAAACGTGAATTTTCGAAACGCACGCAATTGCACGAAAACAAAATTATTTTTAATCTGTGAATAAGAATTTTGCTTTTCGCAACCTTCTTTATATGTTGCACAGAGTGTAAATAAATAAAAATGAGTTAAAATTTCTCCGCAAAACAATTAGCTATTATTTGAAAGAAAAATACGAAAATAATTTCTATAAAAATTTATCCACGCAATAATCAGCTGTTATTCAATAAAAAATGATTTAAGTTATACAATATTTACATTACAGAAACTTGATAAATTATCAATGTCAATCAAGATCTAATAAAACCAAAAGTTAAAAAAAAATGTTCGAAAAAACTCTCAACTCAATAATTAAATCCTAATTAACTCAAAAGTTGGATGTTCCATTTAAAAATAACAAAAGGTAATTTAAATATTTAAAATCACATTCTCCAATTCCTTGTTTCTCCAATTTCCGTCTGACTATGAAATGACTAAAATTTCGATGAATGAAAATTAATCATGCGATAAATCGAATGGAGGTAATTGTCAAGTACCTGACAAGACCGGATGGCCTGGCGTAAGTGAAGTGCGGTATTAGAGCCGCGACGATCACGATCACCATCACTATCGATCTCAAGTTCGTCCTCATGGTCGTTGATCTTTTCGTTCCGATAAAAAATCAATTGACTCGTTTCAATTGTTCCAAGTTTCGATCGATTAAAATCGAAAATTCAACGTCTTCCTTCTTTTTCCAAGCACTGATCAATTCACGAAAAGAGAAATAGCTCTCTCTTTTTTCGGATCGCACCTTTACACGAAATTCGTGGTTTTTCGTTTATCGAAGATTCACTGATTCACGCGATTAAAACAAAAATCAATGATAAAACGAAAAATAATATTTGCGATAAAAAATATATATTTGCTATAATTTTTCAAACACCGAACGTTTTGTATAAATATATACGTAAGTATATGCAAGTGTATATAGTGTGGCTCGAGTCTCACTCTTTACCGTTTTGTCTCTCGGTGAACTGTACCATGCTGCTGGTCGCTTCCAGCATATATACTCGTTCGCTCCTTCTTGCCCCCACCCACGGTTTATCCTCCCTCACTTTTATCTCGTGCGCTCGAGCACGCACACACGCGCGTACGTACCCGCGTGCCGGCGTGCTCCGGATCTCTCCCGGAGCCCCGGAAGCCCCCGGAGAAACACCCTTCGTGAAAAAGCTCGGCGTCTTGCCGGATAACCACGGACAGACCTCGTTGCGATCACCTCCCGATCGCGCACCTTCGTCTCCATGGAAAATTAAAGTTCCGTTGGGACCTTTCATTTTCCATCGAGACGTACAAAAATATTCACTTCTTTTTACGTCAGTATTAATAATATTAGTAATAATAAATATCGTTTATAAATATCGTTTATAAATTTATTTCGTGGGATTGAAGAAAAAATAATTTTTTTTTCAATATTTTACTGAACTGAAATATCACTAAAGACTATGTATTAATTATTATTAAATAACACGTGTATTATCGTTATATAGAAATTATATAGTGTACAATATATTTTCGAAGTGAGTAAAATACAATTGTAAATAAAGTGTACATTATTTTAAACATTTCTATTTATTCGAAAAATATAATAATTTCTTTGAAATCATTGCAAATAATTACTATATTGCGTGCTAATAGTAATATTAGCACGCAATATAGTAATAAGAGCACGGGACATGGAACAATCCGAAACAAACTTTGTTCTAAAATGATTAAAATATTTTAGAATTAAAATAATCATAAATTATAATTTTAAAATCTTTTAATCATTTTTGAGAAAAATGTTAATAATCAATTCTAAAATGATTAAAATATTTTCGAATTATAATAATTATATATTATAAATCTAAAATGTTTTAATCATTTTGGAACGAAGTTTTAGCATTTTAGAATACATCGTAATTATATATTATATGCTCATCATCTTTGAATTGTTGTTTATTGTATCATGTAGATAAATATTATATGTATAATTATATATTAAACTTTATAGTTAAAAAAATATATATGTATGTATGTATATATATATATATTATTTTTTACAGATTCACACGTCACTGTGCATTTCTTTACACATGAGATTAATATTCTATTTGTTAATATTCAAGTTTAAAGTTAACAGAAATCTATTTTTATACGTGTATATCCTTACTTTCATTGTTTCAAAGAAAATCCACTTCGACAGTGTTATATCGCCGGATAATAAATACATTATAAAATGACAAGAGACTGTCATTGTTAATCTTTTGAATAAAAATGAGATGCTCTCACAAAAATTAATGCTTCATTATTAATGAAGGATGATGACTTCAATATTATTCTTATCAGGGCACAGAAAGATATGATAATTGAATAAAATTGAATAAATTGAATTGAATCAATGATTAATTAATATAATTGAATAAAAATTAAACATTAATTAACTCAACTAAATTAACGTTTACATAGTTTAATTAAATCAAAATTCATTATTAAAAACATCATGTATTTCTCATTACAAAAATGTTATCGATAAAAAAAATTGTCTCATCTTATAAAAAGAGAGGGGGATGATTTTCAATATTCCATAATCCAGGCTATCATTTGATCGGTCTAATAGTGATTAATTAGCGCACTGTAATCGGTTATGCAGATTTTTGATTCGATCGACCGATAATTTGCCAGCGAATGCGAATCGAATCAACGGACAATGAAAAAAAAAAGAAAAAAGAATGATGCGTCACGCGTATGTGGAATTGCACCGAACGAACGCCTGTCTTTTTTTTTTTTTGTACTATCGAGGTTAATGTTTTTTTCGTAAATTTTTTTTTCGTAACGGATTTCCCAAAATTTCATAGAAGTCGTTTCGATTGCACCTCATCTACCAAAGTTGCACAATGTTACGCACATCGTTTCTAGGAACGTTGAGCTATGAGCCGAAAAAAAATTTCGTCTGGAGAAAGTGGCCAGGAGCTAGCCGATCAGTTTTTCGATACGTGTGCGTACCAGCGTGCGAAACGTGTCGAACGGGACAAATTCGAGCGTCAAATATCACGGGAACACAATTCCGGAAGTACCTAAGAAAATTCCTCCCAAATCAATTTTCTCTACGTTTATCGATAAACTCGTTATAATTATGATTATTGAAATAAATTTTGGTTTTGAGATTACGAAACTTTCCGACAATACGTTAAATACGTACTAAGACTTAATAATATATTGCTAAAAAATGTTTCGGCAAAAACATTGTTTATCGTTAAATTGGGGATACTGCATTGACGAAATTCATTTATTTTCCTGACGCACTCATTGTTTTCTTTTTGCTGGATCGATCATCGTTATTTAAGGCAATATTTGGACGATCAGTCACTTGGACAAAGTTTAAATATTGTCTCACGAGATTCGCACTTCCTGTCTTTGCTTGCGTCATCTAAGTGGTAAAAAAAATTAAACTTGCTTTTTTTGAAGGCTTTGTTAGTCTTTGTTTTTTTTTTTTGGTGCTTGGTTGGGACACTGTGCTTTTAATTCGCTCGTATGATTTCATTGGGATTTCATGTATCCCCAAAAAAAATTACGATACAAAGATATCATACGTGGAAAATTATACTAGAATTGGGTTTGTTTGGGTTTGTTTGGGTTAGAATTAGGCATTGAAATGTTGGGTTAGAGGAGGTATTAGAATATTGAAAATAATAATACGAAGCTATCATAGTGGAAAATTATGCTAGAATTTGATTTTTTTTTATGTATTTTTTTTTTTCGTCATGATATCACGAAAACGGTGCACACAATTTTGTTCGTTGTCTCGCCATGCACACCCTAGCGAGCTTTTAATTTTCCTTCTTTCGTTCCCTTTGACCTCTGTTTTTCGACCTTTTCCCTCCAGTTTTCTGCTTTTTTCTTTTCATGAAACCTAACCTTATTTTTAATGGTTTTTTCAGGACTTTTATTTGTGACAAACCATAAAAATAAAATAATTTATAAATTGTGTATCATTTTTATAAGCATTTGAACAAACTTTGTGAATTTTTTCAAATCGGTATATCGAATATAATCCGGAGATACACAACCCAACAGGAACATATATCAAAAAAGGTGCTCCACTGATGCCACGATTACGGCTGTTCCCATGATTCTGCTTATATGAATTTAACAAAAAAACCAAACGCCATTTCGGGTGTAAGACTTGAGGCTCTATATGGAACTAAAGTAAAGTCAGGATGTCAAAAAATAATGTATTTTCACGCTTTAGAAAAAAAATTCAATTTTTCGCACTTTTTTGGAGACTACTTAGCTGATAAAAATAAAATTTAAAAAGTAATCATAATTATTTTAGTTCAACTCGTAGTTATATACGTACCAAAAATGCTGGATAAATTTGAGCAGAATCAATTAATTAATTTTTAATATTTCATAAATATTTTATAATTGAAAAAAATGTTAAAATTATAAAATATTTGTAAATATTTTATAAATATATAAGTATTTATAGAATATCATATGTATTCTAGACTAACACAAATTAGTAATCCAAAAATATTTATTTAAAAAATTGTAAACATCGTATATTGCTCGTCAACCCTTTACAAGGAAACAGAAAATTGTATTTGTCATACAAAACAAAATATCATTAAAAATACGAAGAAAGAAATTATTTAAAAAAAAAGTTACAAAATTACCAAAATTTGTTCGGACCGTCGATGCATATATGATTAATAAAAGAGACCTCGTTAAAATTTCATGACGTCAGAAAGAAGTGAGAGCACCTATTAATCTTTCAAAAATAAAAAATATGAAACTTCATTTTTGGTTGCATTATACTTTCGTTTATGAAATAATTTATTCGTGAGTCCTTCAAAAGATTGACGTCACGTTATACTCGCTCACGATATTACAAGGAAAAAAAATCAGACTTTTGGGCCCGAGCAGTCGTAATTGAGGACAAAATCAAGACATGGAAATAAACAACTCCGAAAAAAATTTGAATTTTCTAAAAATAGAAAAATATGTGGTAGCGAAATAGGAAACGATTTGCATTTTTTTTTTTTTTCAAAATCATTGCTCCGTATGGAGTAATGTTTGTACTCCCACTCCCTTTCTTTCTCTCTTTCTCTCTCTGTCGCTGATGATAACGAGATGTCTCCCGTTAATATCGTCATAAGCGCGCATATGCCGATATTTTATTATACTTTCACACGAGTGATACGAGACCGCACACGCAGCACCACCGATTCGTTCCATGAACAAGCGTGACTCTTATAAAATTCATTATCTAGATCCTTTCGGGATCGACAAGTTGCCTACCAGTTTCTTCTCCCTCTCTACCACCGGGCCATTTTTTTTAGTTCATTCAATAGAGCTACCTGGAATTTGACCTGTTCGAAAATGCCAATTTTAGCACTCAACTTTTCACTAAATCACCATGGTATCCTCCCATTAACTAAAAAAAACTAGTTTTTTTTCGCGATCTCGATGGAAGGTTCGAATTGTCAGATCGATCATGTTTGAATCATTCGCCTCGTTTAAATCCGAATAAAAACCATCAATCAAATCGAATTTTATTTGCTATTTTATTATTTTTCTTTTCTACTAAATTGCATTTTATTAAAGAGCATTATTTTTTTTACTAAATTGCATTTTACTAAATTTACGAAATTTTACTTATTTATTATTTACTGAAGAGCATGATTTTTTTTATTAATTTGCTATTTTTTTACTAAATTATTTACGAAATTTACTAAATTTCAATTTAAAAAATTACTTAATTTATATCATTTTTTACATATTGCCAAAGCAATTTTTTACTAAATTCTCATTTTTCTCATACGACGTCCTTGACTTATTTTCCATTTCCCATATCCCGTCTCTTATCACTATCAAACATTTATCTCTTTTCTTGGTGTACTGCTCCCCTCCAGGGACTTTCTCTGTTTCCCTAAAATATTTATTTATCTCTTCTTGTATATACCGATCAAGAATATTTATAATTTTTCCCTTTATCGTCAAATTATGAAATCGTTAACCCCACCTCTTATACCCTGCCAGCTTTTTTCACATTCCAACTAGTGCTCCAACGTCTCATTCGCATTTTCATACCCCCCCCCCCCCCCCCCCCCCCGCCCCACTACACTTTTCAGCCCTTCCTATATTTCTGCAATCTCGCCCACATATTATCATCCCTTCTCTTTACTCCCTCTTCCGACCAGTTATCCCGTGACCTTCTTTTCATTTTCCTTTATATTTTGGATTTCTATTTTGTCATTGTACGTTTATTATCTTAAATTTTCTTCTCACTTCCTTAAAATTATTTTTTTTTTTAGTTTTTTAATCCTCGTTGTATCATTTTTTTAGTATTTTCACTTTGCTTTTTTCCCTTATTATTTTTATTATTCCTCGTATTCCTATAACCCTTGCAACTTTTTGCAAACGTTTCTTCCACATTTGTACAGGAATTTTTACATTTTTACACATTTTTCGTTTGTAATTGTTCTAATTTTCCGAAATGAGGTGACTCTTTCTTACCTGTACCCTCCAACCATACCTCTTTTATAAATGTTAACGTTCCTTATTTGTGAGAATGGATTTCTTTAAAAATGAAATTTTTAATTTTTCGAAGAACCCTTCGAAAATGTTTATTTAATTGACCATGTTGTTTCACCAATTTGAAATCTCTATCGAATACAATTATTTATAAATGAAAAATCATTTGACTTTTATAACAGTCGATAAATGAAAGATACACGTTATTCTTAATAATTAATATGGGATTTGAACGTTTACTGTACAAATATAGTAGGGGATGTTTGATGTATGATTCACTGTTTTAGAAATTTATTAAAATTAAAGTTTTTAAATAAAAAATTGAATTTTTATTTTTTCGAAGAACTCTTCGAAAATGTTCATCTACTCGACCATATTTTTTCACCTATTTGAAATTTCTATCGAATACAATTATTTATAAATGAAAAATCATTTGACTTTTATAATAGTCGATAAATAAAAGGTACACGTTATTCTTAATAATTAATATGGGATTTTAATGTTAACTGTACCAACATAGCAGGGGATGTTCGACGCATGATTCATTTTTTTAAAATTCGATCACGAAAGCCCGCAGGCGTAAAAATTGTTGAATGAGTGGAGCACGTGTGGGTCTCGAACGGTTGCAGCGGTCTTACATCAGCGTGCCGGGATGACGACTCAGCGAAGTGTCTCGCGAGTTCGTCTTTCGTTACGACCATGACTTTACCGGTTTCAGTCTGGACTTTAGAACGTCTACGTCACACGGAGTTTTCACGATTGAGCCAATGGATCCTCCCGAAATTCTTAGCCCGTCCTTCTCTCTTTCCCTCTCCTGATTTTATTCATTACGTCACAACGCTCTTCGAGCCCCCACTTGAGTCATCAAACTTTTCCGGAGAGGAGAAGGTACGTAGGAACGACTGTGGAATTTCCAACGTCTCAACAATTGTCAACTTTAAACTTTTTTTTTTCTATGCTCGTAATTCGTTGAATTTTTTAACTCAAAATTTTTTTTACATAAATTAAGCTAACGACGAGTCTTTGAGTGATTTCGAATTTTGATTCACACTGGAGGTTGCTTCGAATTGTCACTGGGAATTTTCCAGAGTTAAAAAAAAATATATATTCGAATTGGCCCACTCTGTTTGTCCAAATCGCTGTCGGTAAGAAAGTTTTGAAAACTGTCGATCTTCGTGTTTCAAAAGTAGGATAATCCTTGTCCGTTTCTCGATTCTTCGGACTCCACTTTTACGGAACAGAAAGTCTGGAAAAAATCGAAGTCTATGAAAGAAACTGGTCGATTCTGGTTTCCATTTCCCCAATTCTCTTGACTACCCTGAAATAATGTTTTAATCATGAAACCAGGAAAAACCTAGCTGTATCGTTTCAGAAATAGCCAAAAACAGGTCGATGATTTCGAAAATGTTCAGTATAGTTATTACCAGATTTTCCATCGCTCTGTCAATTTTTTTCATTTCCTCACTGAACGATGTAGAGAACCGGAGTTGTATTTAAAAAAAAATTCCTTAGTCAAACATAATTTGATTCTGAACATTGAAAAAACCGGAAGCGAGTATCCTTTGTGCAAAATAATGACAAACAATTGTCACTTAAAATCCAACAGCAAAAAGAGAATTCAATTTCCATCGTCGATCTATTGATCAGCGTGGAAAAATATTTCAAATCGTATCGAGAGATTCCATCATGAATAAATATGTCAACCCGAAATTGACAAAGAAGAGCTGGCGTTGTCCGCACTTCGAAACAAACCCAAATAAACTCAAACAAACCCAAACAAATCCAAAGATAATCC
>JAPYZI010005640.1:0-13333 GCA_030523105.1 Ophioninae sp. A BG-2022a | reverse complement strand
ACGGGACCACCCTATCACTTGTTTTATAAGTACACTTTTTGCTACTTACGTTCCGCGGCCGGATTAATTAACGTACTGACTAATAAAATAAGCGGTCAGAGTGCGCGATATATTTTTCGCCACTAGAAGGAAGCAACAAAAATAATGATGATAATTAATAAAAATAACTAATAAAATACGAATTAATAGTAATAATTAATGATGAATAAAAAAAAGTCCCAAGCCTGGGTATCGATCTCGGACCATTGCGGACCGAAGCCAGGAACATTACGACCAAGACCAACCGACCACTTGAAATATTGGCGCAATTTTTAGTAGTTACTGCTCGCCGCCGAATAGACGATTCGCCTAGTTTTGGAGATAATGCTCTATCGCTTGATGAAAGTACGATAATTCATATAATAATAATACGAATATAAGCACTCACCATCGACGTAGTGTTTCACGAATAAACAATTCGCCCCATACAAAAAAAAGTTAATTAAAAATATACCGGACTCGGGAAGCGATCCCAGGACCTCGCGATCCGTAGACATGAATGCTACCAACCGGACCACTTTATCACTTGTCTAATGAATGCACTATTTCCCACTTACGATTCGCGACCCGATGGGTGATTGGCTCACTTTTAGGGATAATCGCTTGTCGCGGATGAAAGTACGATAATTAATATTATAATAATACGAACATAAGCACTCACCATTGACGCAGGGTTTCACGAATGAATAATTCGCCCCATACAAAAAAAAATTGAGAAAAAAATATGCCGGACTCGGGAAGCGATCCCAGACCCTTATAAACAGTAGACATATACGCTACCAACAGGACCATTTCATCATTCGTAACAGAATTGCACTACGAGTCGTTTATTATTTGTGGCCGGATGGATGATTGGCTCACTTCTGGGGATAGTGCTTTATCGCTTGATGAAAGTACGATAATTAATATAATAATAATACGAATATAAAAATATTTCCGCTTACTTTTATGAATTACTTTTATGAATTACAATTTATTTTGCATCGGGACGGGTGCGAGTAAAGCGCAAACAATTTTTTACAAAATAAACAAGTTGTTATTTATATTTATTGTTATATTTAAATGAACATAAAAACTAATAAAATAATCAGCTAAATAAGCTAAATAAGCATTGAAATAATTTGAAAGTCGCGCGCGTGTTGTTGGGTGACGTTACGCGCGAGTCGTGCTCGGATTGCTTTTTCCCCTCGAAACTTGGTTTCTACTTGGTCGCACATGACCGTGGTCAGCGTCCATCTGTTGGTGTAGCTGCCGAAGACGCGGTCGAGAAACTTCGGCCGTGCTCGGTTCTCACCGAAGACCTCCGAGCGACGCTCGCTCACGAACTGGCGCGCTTTTGATTGTGGGATCGGCCTGTACGACTCTAGGGAGGGAGTAAGTTTTACACGCGATCTCGTTGCACTGCTTTGGTGGGGAGCATCGTGCAAGGGCGGCTCTCTCGTCAGTCGGTCTGCCGGCGCCGATTGAGTCAGTTTGCTCGTGGGTTACGAGCTCGTACGGGCTATATAGAGTGAAAGTCCTCGTGGTTGAAACATTCGCGCGTATCACATCGAGAACACCGGAGTCCACGTTTTTCCATTCGAAGCAACGAAACGAATCGTCAGTGCCTGTAGAACATCGCACGGAGCGAGTTTCAATCACGTTTCTTCTTCAATCAACAATTTTTCATCAACGAGAGCGATCGTTGATCAAGCTTCATGTGCCTCGCGATACATTCTCGGCGTACAGTTCTTTTTGTGCTATTGGACAAGTGAATAACTGATCGAAGGTCAAACGATCGCTCGTGATTCGCTTCGAGTTCGACGTCATAAATGACTCTAATTGCTAGGTGAGATACGTCCTCCGCAAAAATATGCGATTCAATTACGCGCACCAGGAATATCACGCGGGGCTTAATTATTGTCTGGGAATGCTGAATGTCTCGTTGATGCACGTCTGCCGCGTGGGAAAAAAAAATTACGGGCTTCGTTTCGTTGATGCACTTAGGGAATATCTCTTTTTCATTTCTTATTTTTCGTTAGTATGGGGATTTATGTTTCACGGAATTTGGATCGTAATTGACGAATTATTAATAAATTGTTCCATTATTTTTTTTGAAGTTTGGTAAAGATATCTCTAAAATGTCAGGTTTAAACAACTTTTGTTTATTTGAAACTGTGCAAAGTTCAGTTTTGTGTACTTTCTAGAATTGACTCGTTTAATCGCCTTCAAATTTTGCCATTTCTTATTTTTTTGTTTTCGTGGAAAATAATATTTCGAAAAGCTTGTAAGATGCTGGGGGAAATGAACATTTTTCAAGCACTTCTGAATAATGTTTAGACGATTTTTGTGACTGCCAAGTGTGCTTGAGAAGTTCGAATGATTCAAACGTGTTGCATTTCAAAAATACGAAATTCACTCTTTTGTTCTTTTTTGGAATGGTGTTGAATTTTGCATTGTTGATATTCAACGAGAATGTTTGAAAAATAATTTTAGAACAAAAAAAAGAAAATATTCTTCAAAAATCATTTGAAATTTTTTTTCTTCATTTCTTTGATTTTATTGCTATAATATTTAACCTCTGATTTAGCAGCTTATTTATTTTTCAATATTTAAGTTTTTATTTATCAGTCCTTTGTTTTTTAATATTCAAAATTTAATTAAGTAGTCCTTCATTAAGTCTATGGATTATTTGTAAGAATATTCAACGATACCTCAGTACTTAAATGTGCCAGAAAAGATGAAGAAAAAACAAAAAACGTCTTTGCATGTCACTGACACAAACTTCGATATCGACCCATTAAAATGCTTCATTTGTAATTACCCGTATTCCTTAATGCATTTGTATTTATTCATTACATTGATTCCTATTCATATGGAAATGCATTATTTATATTTAAGAAAAGTTATCGAACACAGACACAGATTTGCCGAGTACGATTTTAAAAAACTTTTTCAAAGTCAGTGGGTGAATACTTTTTCATAATCACGCTATTTTGATATACAAAGTTTCATTATTATATAAAAAGTGTAATTATTTTTTATGACAATGAAACTTTGAAACGCCAATAATTTTACATATTTTTCGACGATCAAATTTTTCTATGCAAAATGTGAACGTTTCTACGTACGCCCAATATTTGTTTTTTTTTTTATTTGTAAATGGCACCTATACGCTGAGATTGTTTTGATATATTTATAAGTTATCAATTCAATGATAATGGCTTGCGAAGTCATTGTATTAAATCGGTTTCTTCCCCCCCCCCCCCCTCTTTATAATTTATTGTTTCGTATACATATTCACGATACGTAAGGATCGTATATTACGTGTGAATAATTAAAAAGCTCATTAACCGAGTTTTAATGGATCTCGTGTCTTAATAAATTCTCGAGATGTATAATTGTTGTAATAAGTCAGCAATTCTTATTTACAATTACAATTATTCTCTTCCTGGGTTTTTTTATTACATTAAACGCAACTACAAAAGACATCGGAATTTCTCTAAGAATAAATGAAACGCTTGGGCAATTGAAAGCGCGATAAGGTCGACGAACGATTATCATTTTTCTTTGATGATTGCTGGTGCTTATTTTTATTTAACATTCATTCGTTCATCCACGAATATTTTCATCGAGATTTTTTTCTATTACGCGTAAATCATTTTTGGAGTTCGTTGAAATTAAGTTTTTAATAGTTCATTTTTATCGAATAATTCTTTATATTCCCCGATTAAAATAACGAATATTTTAAACAATAAAAAATTCAAAGATCGAACGAATCATTGGACTTTCCCTCTGTTATGGTTGATGAATGATCATCAACTTTTGCGGTCTCGTTGAAGCCATCCTTTGACTATGGATTTCCGTTGTTGCTTATAGCCACTGTTGTTTCTGTCAGGAGGAAACGACTAACGATGATTGCAGGCGACGCGGTGCGTAATCATCACAATGCGAGAGGGCACTTCACTCGTAAATTGGCGATACCCGCTTGGGGCTATAGTACTTTACACACAAATAAACTAAACGCAATGTTCCTTGGCTCTAAAGTTGTCCGAAACATTCCCGTCGTATCTCCAAAAAAACTTTCTTCTTCAATTTTCATATATTTTGTAAAAACATCTCAAGTCGTTCAATAGCAACAAAAATCAAAATATATTTCTAAAAATTCTCGATGATGATAGAAGTAAAATTATTGAAATTCACTTTTTAACATTTTTCAAATTATTTTGGTATTCTAAAGAGAAATAATTTTTTTGTGAAGAAACAAAATTTTGTAAATTATATATATGGATATATATATATATATAAATATTTATATATATTCGTTTTCTTTTTCAATTTTCATATATTTTATCAAAAAAATCTCAAGTCATCCGATAGCAACAACAATAAAAATATATTTCTAAAAACTCTTGTTAATAATAATGATGAAATGATTAAAATTCTCTTTTTACAATTTTTAAAATTATTTATTTTAAGATTTGTAAAAGAAATGATATGTAAAAGGAACATAACATTTTGGAAATTATTCTTCAATTATTTATTTTTATTCTTTGCTTATTTTTTATTCCCTCAATCCATTATTTTAGACAATATTTATTGTTCAGATTTGAATTCTAGATTATCACAATAAAGATTCGTATAATTATCGAGATAATTTACTTACGTTTTCGGTGGAAAGAAAAAAATAGAGAAATAAAGAAATAATAATTTTCGTTCCGCCGAAACGTTGGGAACGTCGATCTCGTGTCCTGTCTTAGACGGACCTGGACGTGCACGCGGGCTTCAAATAATACACTGGAACGTTTTACCTCCTGTAGCTTACGTCGATAAGAATGCGGTTGCGAAATATCGTTACGCTGAGACAGTCAAAAGTGTGCGAGGCAAGTTTGTTTACTTTCTCGAACGAGAACGTTTTAGGATTGCCAAAGTTTCCTCGAATCGAACGAAACTGTTTTTTTTTCCCCGAGGGAATCTTGGGCTCGTTCGCCGTGTTCTCCGGACCGCGACGAAACGTAAACACGGCGTGCTTCACGATTCGAGGATCCGAGCAATATTCGCGCCTAAATTTCAGCCCCGAGTTTACGCGCGATTTCACATGACCTCGACTACGCTCAACCAGAACGTCTCACGCCGTGCAACGCGTGGAGAGTGTCTGCACGCCTTACGACCGATCGCGAGACGTTCGGTTAAAACCCGATTGAGGACACCTCAAATATTATCAAATTCAACATCTAAAACAAGAATAATAACAAAAACTGAAAAGCGCTAACTACAACTACTCTAAACCTAAAAACTACAACAATATCAACATTGATCATATCGCAGGGAAATTGCAGCCCATTGATGGCGAGTTTTGGTTGGGATACTTAATCGGTGGGTGTACATTATGAGACTCACAGACCGGAGCGATAAACCCCTCAGATAAAAAAACGTATTGGTATGTACACACATTTCACTTCCTTCCGGGCACATTTGGACTCATACTCGCCTCAGTGTCGTTTCATCGTACGCAAATCGTCAACTCATTCTCCGCCGCGATTCAGTGGATCGCGTCCCGAAGGCGAAGCGTCATTCGAATACACACCAATGTTTATATTTACATGTGCGTGTTCGTGCAGACATCGGTGTTCGGAAAGTATAATCCACGTGACGTCAATCCAGTTCTCTCTTTAGGAATCGTCTCTGTGTGATCCTACGAAAAATCACTGATTTTCGCGATTTTTTAAAAATGTTGTAATTAACTAATCGGTCTGATTTTCTTTTTATAAATAAATACATTCATGCCGAATAAAACACGATTTTCTTACGTTCATTTATTTAGTATATAATAATTAAATAAATTGTTGAAACGACGCGTTGAAAAAAAAGGTCCTAAAAAAATAGAAAGATTTAAAAAAAAAAAGCTTTCGTAGCGCGATAACGAATGACGTTAAAAATGTTCTCTCAAAATTGGAAATAGATATCTTCAAAACTCTTACTTTGAGCGTGAACACCGTTTTGAAAAACATCATTCCGAGAAAAACGCGTTTAAAGATTGTAGTCCAGCTCCGTTCCCTTTCTACAAGAAACACTGTAGCGACATTAATAATATGAATTTCGAAAATTTTGAGAGAATGTTTAGAACAGTGTATACTTTAGTCTCACGAATTTTGTCTCGCGCCTTGTTATTTCCGGTTCTTCGATTTTTTCTTTAAGAGCGTGTCGAGTGAAAACGTCAAATTTATCAATCATTTTGCGAGGTTACATGTTGAGTCGTTAACGTCGTTTTCCGCGATCTCGAGCTCTTATGTGACGGAGAAGATACACGTGGTTATGGAGAAAGCTCCAAACGTTAATCGCTCTACGGCGCGAAATGTACAATTGTCTCATTTGGTGAGATCGCCCGGTGAACATCAAATTGATAAATAATGATTTTGTTTTAATTGCACAATTTATTCTTCGAGATTTTAGCTCGAGATTTTTCGCCGGATGTTCTTTTTTATCATCTTTTTTTTTATTAGGATACTCGGGTTTGTATCTGTGTGAGATGCTATGGAAATTACACGGTATTTAACTACGAGACGTGCGTAAAGCTAGTTGTTTGAAATAATTGCACATTTTTCAAAAGATGCAAACGTCTAAGACGATATCGAAATTTGCATCGTTTCATTCTGATTAATTTTTTCATTTTCATGATATTTTTAAACCGTCCACGGTGAAGTGTGTTCATGAGGTTTCTGGATAGTGTTCGAGCGACTTACAAAATCGAAAAAATAATTAAGCTTCTGAACTTCCGTTGCAAATATCGAATATGGACGGTCATATATTTTGAAATTTACTATCGAAATCCGCAAAGTATGGTTTTAAGTACCAATAAATCGGAGGAAATGGACATTTGACAAATCATTTTTACTGCATCCCTACTAGGCAACGTTTAACGCCTTTTTTAGTGAAAAATCTGCGCTCAATTTGAATGGCAATGAAAATGATTAACGATCCGTATCGCAAACATAAAAAATTGAATTTACCCAAATAAAAAGTTGGTATTATAGAGAAATAAAAATTTCCAGCGATTTAATGATCTTGAATTTATAGTCGTTGGAATTTTTATACAAAGATGGAATTAAATTAATTTTTTCCATTAATTTTATTAATTTCTTCATTTCCTTTCCTTAAATTTTGTTTTCAATATTTTTTATACGCAACATACTATTAATTTATATTTACACTTATTTCAATTCGTCCTTTTTCAAACGAACAATTATTTTCATTTTCTAATTTCCTATTTTCTAATTTCCTATTTTAGTTGATAAAAAAAAAGATATCTCTAGTAATTTTGGTTTCTCTTCTGCAAAGCAGTTCGAAGAAAAAATCAATATTTATCCTGCAATGATTTAGCTCAATAAATATTCACGGTACGTAACTACAGTTCGAGGTCGAAAGTTTTTTTCTAGCCGTACTTGAAACTCCGCGAGGCTCGTAACGAATCATAAACTGATCCAAAGTTCTTTTTAGACGTCTCCGTTTTTTTTTTAGTTTTTCTTCGAAGTCTTCGATGATATATCGAGAGATTACGTTATCGCATCTACCGAGAACGTGCTAGTTACACCATGAAAATATTTGACATTTGTCCCACCGCCGTTTTAATCAAGCACGTACGACATTATGACGCAGTAGAAATATTACACTTGGTAAAACAATGCTCGTGTTCAACCTCGACGCAATCTTTGAAAAATTACGACGAATCGCAAATGTGCGCTGTCCAATGCGACTATAAATTCCATGATTGACGTACGATTCTCACAATTTTAATTATTACTTTTTTTTCTCACTATTTTATTTATGAATTTTAAGTGGCAAATTATCTACAACGCTTTCGATTATATTCAATAACAATAAATCTTTAAACCTTCAGTAATAATACGTTTATTTTATACAATAAATAAATTTAATAATTGTTCCCAATTTGTTAATTTTTTTTTTATTCATATCGGTAAATGGCATCTAGCATAATTTACGCTTGTTCGATGGTACCTGCAGCAGAATTTCGAGAGACTATTCTTGAATATATTTACTTTCGAAAAATGTAAAAACAAACGAAAAATCGATTTGTTCAGTTTTAAAGTAGAATTCCCATTTGAGAGTAAAAGGAGAAAAAAAAAGGAGCTCTACCCAACCATCGTGTTTTCCTTTATTCGATCCTCTCGATGATTCCAGCAAAGTCATCGAACCATTAAGAACTTGGCCACCGATGCACCCACGAAACGTCCAAGCTTTGCGTTATTGTGCATCCCATATGGACGTACGTGTGCATATTCCCTTGCGCCCACACTGTACAATCCCCTCTCGGTGTTTTCTCAGCGCGTTTTTTTCTCTCCATTTCCTCTTCGTTACTCCGGCTCACGTTCTTTTCTTCCTCTCCCCATGCGTCTTCCTTCGCGCTGCTATTTTCTTTTTTATTTTTTTTTTCGTTTTCTTCCCTCGTCCGAGCCTCCCACGCAGCAATAATTACCGATGCAGCGGCGTGCAAACGAGCCCGGTGTGTACGGATGGATTTTACGACTGTGACGTTTCCGATAACTTCACATTCCTTTCTCGAATGAATTATCGATACGTCACGCGAGTTTAAACGACCGCTAGCAATTGTTGAAACAAATTGAGGCGTGATTGCTTTTTCCTTAACGTTTCATTTTCGCCGTCGTTTTTCAAAATTAAAAAAAAACGTGTTTTCGAACACGAAGAATTTTTTTGATCAACCGCAATTAATTTTATTTCGGCTCGTGGAAAATTTGAGAATTGGTAATTTTACAGTCGTGAACGATCGCATTGAATTTGGGCACGCTGGAGTATAATGAATATCCATTTTTGTTTCCTTTCGCTTTATCTTTGTTGATACAAATTACGAAAACGTACAACGGTTTTCGGTATGGCAGTGTGGAAGTTTGAAATCGTAATTTATAAAGAAATATTTTTAATCGTTATAGAAATGAAAAAATTGGGATCGAAGTTTATAAATATTTATTTATGGTTGTAATAGAAGTGAATAAATAAAGATATAAATATGAATACTCTTTGCACCGCTACTATGTTAAATTCAACTTTTCGTAATCACATCGACGTTCGAAAAAAAAAAACATGAATAATTTGATTACAAAAAAAAAGAGTATTAATTCACATTGAAAATGTATGTGTTGGCAACGACCATTCATTGGCAGGTCTCCGACCGGAAAATTTGATCTCACGGGGTGTTTTGTTTGTACGTTGTGAAATTTACGAAAATGAATATCGATTCGAAGCTCTTTGTTTACGTTGCAGGTGATCACCAACGGAGTGAAGAGGAAAGAGGACAGCTGCGAGGTTTTGACGAACGGTGAGTCACGTAGCTTTCAAATGTATTATCCGCGCTCATTGATCCTCCCCGACCCTACCAACATCCATCATCACATTTATGTATTTGTCGTCGTACTGTTTATTTTCTTTCTTTGTTTCCCTCGGCTGGCCTTGTTAACTAACGTCAATGAGTGTGAACCGCGCGCTTGACATATTATTACTTTCCCCCGTCAATGAAGATTGCGTCAGCGAGTTATCCCAATTATCTTTGACGGACCACCGCAGGAAGATACGAAAGATCTTCGTCGTCGCAGATTAGACGAAGTTACAGGCTTACGCAACTTCACGCATCGTTATCAATTCATTCTCGTATTATTGAAATTTGAACAATGTCTGGTCGAGGACAAGGGGGGGGGGGGGGGGGGGGGGGGGGGGGGGGGGGGGGGGGGGGGGGGGGGGGGGGGGGGGGTTGATTCACGATGAGCTTTCAGATTAACCCTCGAGTCCCGGATGACCCTCGCTGTGCTCTTTCTCACGCTACTTGGATGGAAAGTTGAGGGGTGAGGGATCGTGTCGATTGAAAAATTGTTTGCATTGAATCGAATGGATAACAGAATGAATGAAGTTTTGCATCACGAAGTTCTTCTCTGATACTTTTTACTACCTCATTATTCGTGGTTTATGAAATTGTGTTTTTTTTTTTTTTTCATTCTTCTTTTCAATATTCGAATTCTCGATTGCTGAATGAGAACATTGTTGAAAAATTGTTCGATTTTTTTGATGAAAGATTCGAGAAACTTTTATTTATATTCGTATTTTAGATTTTTGTATGAAACGAAGGAAGTACGATTCAAAGATTTTTCGTAATGATTCGTGCGAAGAGAAATTCGAGAAATTGAAAGATATTTTTTGTTGCATTGAAACGTACGAATGCCCACTTGCCATCTAAAATAGACTCGTTGTACATGGTACAAGTATATTGATGCTTCCAGGTTGGAACGCAACGAAATTGATTTTCTTCTTGTGTAAGAAATCTTTGTTTTTTTTTGGTTTGTTTTAAAGATCGAAATCACAAAAATCATTCAAACATTTTTTTAGAATTGTTATTCAGCCATTCATAGCTTAAGCCTACAAAATCTAGTTTTGGGTGATTTTACATTACTCTTGTAAATTTTTGGTTCTTCGTGAATTTCCCAAGCCCGATAAAAATGCGTTTTCTTTTAGTTTTATTTTTATTTTCATTGAATAATTCGATCCTGTGCTGAAACCCAAGATTTTGACGAAAATGAGAATGTCGGTGAATAAGAAAAACATCATTGAAAATCAGTCGCGTATTTGTTATCGATTTTATTCGATCGAATTAAGACACCCTGTATATCGTTGTATACGCGATTATGAAAAACGGGCGAAAGTAATGTGTATTATACTTGAACTCGTGAATCAAACTACGTACCGAGGCATGAAACAGTCGTAGCTGTGTAGGTGTACAATTACAGTGCACGCGTGTACGCGTATATTCGTACATTTGGTAACTGTGTGAAGGCGTATTCAAGTCGAGGCTTAGGTGCAACCGAGTTCTCGCGAGTGCAGTTTTCCTCGGCGACCAGTCTTCGAATTATAAATTCGCGATTTCCTCATAACCGTTGCATTGTTACATACACGACTCACATGTCCGTTGAACGTTGTGTAAACAATTGCAAATCTCGCGACAGCCGTGACGCAACGATGAAAAATAACACCACGTTTACGTCGTTCGAACGTAAGAAAAGTTTCTTTTGAAATCTCTTTCTTGTTATTACACACAGGCTCTTTATTTAAATTGACTTTCTGTGACGTGTTGAACGAAAAAATTCCATGTGAGAGATAACAATGCGCGACACAATTAAACAAAAAAAAAAAATCATGAAATTCGCAATTTTTCACCTGCAAAATCAATTAAAAACAAAAAAGAAATTTAATAAAACATTTTTGACAGTGAAAAAATGAAAGGACATTATTTTTCGCGTTTTTACAGTTGTCAGAGTTGTTTTTTGCTCCCCGGGTCAAAATGGCAATTAACAAACAAATCGAAATTCTTGCTGCGTGAAAAAAAAATAGGAAGCGAGTCTTGGTTATTCGCGGCGTCAAACGATGTGACTTCCTCTTCCTCGTGGATCTTACGGTATCGCGTGAATAATTAGCGTTCAATGGGTACAAGCACTCGCCTTCCATGAAATTAATGAGGATGAAACATACACGCTCGCACAGACGTATATGACTAATTTTTTTTTCTCTGTCTCGATCGATGTTCGTGTAGATCGAACGAGTGGGAAACGACGAATACGCCTACTGAAAGAAGCGAAAATGAAAAAATTATATATGTACACAACAAATATACGACGTTGACGTACATTTAAAAAATATGTAACGTTTTAACGCGACAATATATTCATATATATTTCATTTTTAGTTTCTATATTATTATCATTATTCAAAGTAGTTTTTTCTTTGCCAAATGAAGTCGTCGATTGCGAATTAAAATTTTTTTCGAAACGTTGGGACGAGATCGTTGTCTATGCCGGCAAAAAATATTATCTTGTTTAAAGGAATTGAGAAATAATATGGTTCAATCTTGAAACCCGTTTGCAAGCTAACCAATCAAATCATTATCTTGTGTTTGTTTTTTATGTTTATTTAAAGTATTTTTTTTTTATTTAAATGAAATTGATATGATCTCGGATATTAATATTTTCTATGAAATTTATATTTTTCTTTGAGCAACCGCTTTCGAATGAAGAAGGTTTCGATACGCTTAGGTAAGCGGTTCGGACGTGTTCTTTTCGATCCTGAAATAGTTTTGAGGGTGTATGCAATCGAAAAGTTTCAGCTGCCTACGAATATCATCGATTTTTCGTCGAAAGCACTACACAGAGCAAAAAAAAACATTTTTTTAGAAGTTTCTTACAATTTTTTCATGGAAATTTTGGATTCTGGGGGTAATGAATGGTAGATTCGTACTCAGGGGATAAAATTACATCGAAATGGACTAATAAAAAAAATATTAAAAATCCAAATTTTTTTTCGATTTTTGAGGGATAAAAGTTTTTCCACTAAATCATCGATAACTTCTTTTCCTTTAGGATTTGCTACTTCACTCTCTGTTCAATCTCTTCGTTATGATTTTCTTTTCAAATCGCTTTTTTAATCATCAAAATCCGATGATTTTCCGATTTTTAGCAGAATTTCAAAGTTGGACCATCGATTTTTGCAAATTTTTCCATACATACCCCTTTGCCTCTTTTTTTGCCATTTTTCAAGTGGGCTTTCCGGGAAAACTATAAGGAATATCGATACGAATCCAACGCCATTATTTAAGTTAGGCAAAAACCTTTTCCAAACCCTCTCAATTAATGTCCATAGCATATAAGGAGCTCACCCTACGATCATTTGAAATTTTGTGATTTTCACGATTCTGGGAAAGTGGCCGGGGGAAGTGCCGAAATTTTTTTTTCCGTTTTTAACCTCTTAAAAGGGTCTATTTGATCGGAAATTTTCTGCTAATTACGAATGTGCCCGAGTTTTTGCCGAAAGTGCAAAATTGGACTGGGAAAATGGGATAAACCCTTTCTAGAATACTTTTTCGACGTTTTTTCCTTCAAATTTTGAGTTTTCGGAGAAATAAATGGTCGATTCGTATTCAGGGGACAAAGTTACATCAAAATGGACCAATAAAAAAAATATTAAAAATCAAAAATTTTTTTCGATTTTTGGGGGGAAAAAGTTTTTTCACTAAATCATGGATAACTTCTTTTCCTTTGGGATTTGGTACCCCACTTTGCGCTTAATCTCTTCATTATGATTTTCTCTTCAAATCGCTTTTTTAATCATTAAAATCCGATCATTTTTTGATTTTTGGCAGAATTTAAAAGTTGGACCATCGATTTTTGCAAATTTTTCCATACATACCCCTTTGCCTCTTTTTTTGCGATTTTTCGAGGGGACATTCTGGGAAAACTATCAGAGA
>JAPYZI010005636.1:0-13207 GCA_030523105.1 Ophioninae sp. A BG-2022a | reverse complement strand
CACTCGAAAAATCGCAAAAAAAGAGGCAAAGGGGTATGTATGGAAAAATTTGCAAAAATCGATGGTCCAACTTTAAAATTCTGCCAAAAATCGAAAAATTATGGGATTTCAATGATTAAAAAAGCATTTTGAAGAGAAAATCATAACGAAAAGATTGAGCACAAAGTGGAGTGCCAAATCCCAAAGGAAAAGAAGTTATCCATGATTTAGGGAAAAAACTTTGATGCCCCAAAAATCAACAAAAAATTTAAATTTTTAATATTTTTTTTATTGGTCCATTTTCATGTAATTTTATCCCCTGAACACGAATCTACCATTCATTTTCCCCGAAACCCAAAATTTCCATGAAAAAATAAAAAAAAGCTTCCAAAAACGGTGCTTTCGATGGTGTTGTCGACGAAATTACGATTATATTCGAAATATTAATAATAATTCAGAGGTTGATCCGAGAATCATACATGCTTGTATCAATCGACTCAGAATTTCACCCTTAACCCTCAATTTCACGGATGACGTTCCGTCGTGGGACACCCTGTATATCTTATATCAAGGATTCGTAATAAACAGCTGATTACTCAAAGTGTCAGGAGCGCTAACTTTACGGCGGTCCTCCATAACAGCCGGACGCTCGTGTTGCCGTCAGGTGGCAGTTTGGGTCGCAGAATATTTTTTTTCAAACCGTTCCGGCTAGACCCAAAGGGAACTATGAAAAAATTAGCCAATAGAAAAACTTCCCAGCTTCGATGGACGTCATCGGTTGGTTGGTAACTTTTTCCTAGCCGCCTTAGTTCGCTCACTTTCATTTGCTATCATGCGTGACAACTGTTACATAGTCTTCGAAAATTGTGTCATAAGTGATGGGTCGCTTAGTGTATGCAGCTTCAATTTTCGACCGCTTGGTGCGCGCTGGAAATCGCATATCGTGGGCGAAGTCTCCGTCTTACACACGGCGCATGCGCTGTCGACTACATTTTCTCGATATAAATATACGTTTTCCTATTTCGCAAAAAATGTTTCGTGCCCGAAAACTAAATAGAAAAAAGCATACGATTCCATCTTCAAATGAAGGAACGAATACGGACGTTTCTTTCTTTTCTTTCTTTTCAAACACACGTAGGATTTTCAACCGATGTAAGTTCATAAACATTTTTTTTTTACGAGAGAATTTATGATAACTTCAGATCAGTCCGACGAAATCCGTCAACAACGCCACGGTGGTGCCGATAGAAAAACGTTTGTGGACTAGATGGCGCACTCGTCTCGAATCGGACAGTCGTTCCAACGCTCGTGAAGTCTTCGTAACCGTTTAGTAATCCAAAATAACCTAGAAAAACTCGCTTTCGTCGTGCATTCGTGTAGCCAAAAGCACCCTGGCGATGTAAACAATCGTGACCTCCGAAAATGTGAATTCGCTTTAATTCGTACACAGGACTCGGCGAGTTTCCGAAAGTTCGCGAAATACAAAAGAATTCACGAGACTGTCGGGAGTAACGGTTCAGTGGTATAAACAAAGCAGTTCGAGACTGAAATAGGAACGAACCGGAAGTGAACGAATTAAATAAGCGTGAGTTGTGTCGCGAGAAATTACGAGGACGCGTACTGTACGTTCGGGCTAGAGTCTCGTGGGGCTGAGGATCGCGGCAGAGGGAAGCGCGCGCGCGCGCTCAATTGGAGGTGGTTGCTCATGGCGAGGGCTCTCGGGCGCGACATCCCGACGCCACGAGGAAACGCTACCGCGCGGCTTCTACAGGAACGAAAACACGATCTGGCACGCCACGGTCGCTCCAGTTCGAGGAAATTGCTCCCCCTTTTTTTTGGACTACATTTGAAACGGATCGAACGCTCGGCCATCTTTTTTTTTCACATACATCGAACGAAAGAGAAGAAACGCGAGTTTGGGTATCTCGAGAGGCCGGTCGATTTTCAGTTCTTTTCTTGGCAAGAGTATCAGTGTTTAGAAGTTGGTATTTTACTCATAATCGATCAATCGATAGTTGGATTGTTGTCATTGAAAGAGAAATTAGAAAAATGGATTAATCAAAGTTGGATGAATCGAAGTGGACGAAATTTGACAAAAATCTTTAAAGTCTAGTTTTGAAATATCTACAAAATTTCTTTCCGGAGGCCGATTAAGATCGTTTAAGGGGACATTAATTTTGAAGGGACAATAATCTTAATTATTTTTTCAAGATTCATTCGTTTTTACTAAAATCGTTTCGACATTTATTCGTACGTGAATTAATGAAATTCGATTATTAGTTGGAAAATAATTTGTAAATTGAAAATTAATGTGTACATTTACAATTAATTTGTGAATCCAAAATTTTCTCATTAAAAAATGAATAATTGAAACATTTATAAAAACATGTCGCGAAAACTCATTCTCTCAATAAGGACTCGATCAGAAATTCCAAAAAGGATTGTTTTTCTTTTTTTCTTAAAATCTCACAGTAGGTTTACCCCATATGACCGGCGCCCATCAAAGTCTTTAACGTTTCACGATTTATAGAACGCTCGTGGATGACAAATCGACCGTTCGGAAAGGAGGGGCGGAGAGAAAGCGAGAGAATGACAAAGAGGGGGAAAGCGAGATAATAGGAGGACAGTACCATAAAAATTAATGAATATCGCCCTGACCTCTATCCTCTCACATTGTCGGTCTCCTTCGATTATCCATTCAAGTTCACTGTTTGTTGCCCGTTGATATATAACTGCGGGTCGTCGATCCACCGATTATTTGTGGTTTGGCACACGTTACGCACTCAAAGCAAATAAATTTATCACAGCGATATTCCCCTCTTCCCCTCTTTCTCTCTCTCTCTCTCTCTCTCTCTTACTTTTTTCTTATTTATATTATTGTTTATAACTTTAGTTAAGCACTTGTATATTATCGTTTCATTATGGCTTATTTTATTTTGTATTTTTTTCATTATTATCATTGCGTTATTCTTTTATTGGTAATTTTTATATTTTTTTAATATTTGCGAATTTGTTATTATTATAAAATGTTGCCAGATAGTGTTACTAGGGCGTAATAAACTTTATCATCATCATCATCATCTCTCTCTCTCTCTCTTTTTCTCTCTAAGATTTTTTACACGTGGATTTGTTAATTACATTTCCATGATTTTTGGCGATTTTTGTTTGGTTGATTAATTGATTGATTTCTAATAATCAGTCAATTAATCCATCAGTAAATCTACCTCTCGATCTCCTGTTTCCCTCACTTCGTTTCTCCCCTTTCCACAAAATCTACGAAATATTAAATTGTTTACAAAAATAATAAAGTATTTACTGAAATTAATCTAAAATAATAAAATGTTTACTAAAATTATTGAAATACTAAAATGTTAATTAAAATTCCTGAAATAAAAGAACGTATACTTAAATTCCTTATACTTAAATTCCTAAAATACTAAAATGTTAACTAAAATTCCTGAAATAAAAGAACGTATACTTAAATTCCTAAAATACTAAAATGTTAACTAAAATTTCGTAAATACCAAAATCTTCACTAAACCTACGAAAATTGTAAAATATTTACTGGAATTGTTGCTCAATCGAAATTCCCTAAGATTCCAGATTTTTATCATTCGCAACCCAAATGTATGCCAAAAAGAAAAACAAAAATCGTTTACGTGTTTTTTTTTTTAATCGAATATTTAAAAATATCAAAGCTCCGAAAAGACTGATGTTCCTTCGGAGGAAGGGAACGGAACGCTGCATCGTCCGTTATAAAATTCCATCTCCGCTGTCCCACCCTCTCCTCCGAACTGACGCAATTTCTGCGCCGCTCGAAATCACACAACGCGTCCACGTGAAGTTAAATGCTGAATTGACCGAACGAGAGTTCAAACAGTTCTGAGTTCCATTATGACCGTACTCTCGATGGCCCGTTGTCATAGTACTTGACATTACGCAACACCCTAAATCTTCGCCATCACTCTCGGTTGGAAAAGATAAATTAATAACGAATCGATTAAGGAATCGTTTCAGTGTGACCCTTCGAGAAATCACTGATTTTCGCGATTTTATTTTTTAATATTGTAATAAACTAATCGGTCTGGTTTTTTTTAAATAAATAAATACATTCATGCTGAATACAAAATAATTTTTTTTACGTTCATTTATTTAGTGTATAATAATTAAATAAATTGTTGAAATTACACGTTAAATAAAAAAGATCCTGTACGATGTCCTCGATTCCGGCCGCTATTTTGATGCGAAACAAACGTTTAAAAAAGATTATTAATCCGTAGGAAAGTTGCAATCGCGCTATGAAAGTTTTTTTTTTGGAAATTTGACAAAATGCCGGCGGTTTTATCAAAAAGTATCGAATTTGGCCCTTTTTTTCGACAGTTTTTCGTAAGAAAAAAAAAATAGGAAGATTTCAAAACAAAAAAGCTTCCGTAGCGCGATAGAGAATGTCGTTAAAAGTGTTATCTCAAAATTGTAAATAGAATTTTTAGAACAGTGTATATCGTACGATAATGCAAAAAAAAAACGATTTTTTGAAAATTTCACGCTGAGACTATCCCTTATATCTAGAAAAAATATGATACAGCGGAAGTGCTGACCTTCAACGTAACATGGACATCGAACGATGTCAATATTCCTTCCCTGAAATACATACACAAAAGAGACACAAAATAGGAAGAGAGAGAGAGAGAGAGAGAGCGAGAGAGAGATAGATAAAATATTTAAGTATCGAATAAGCGAAATTGGCTGAATATATAAGTGACAAATTTATTGGAGTTGATTATCGTGAGGACGTAGCGCGTAATAAAATGCCTAATGTTTTAAATGGCAACTGATTAATAAAGTAGACATTCATTGAGATTAGTTAGTAGAAATGCGAATTGTACTAGTGGTATTGTACACAGTGGTATTTCTTCCTCTCTCTCTCTCTTTTTCTCTCCTCTCTCTCTCTCTCTCTTTCGATCTTTCAGTCGTAATTTACCGAGTGGCTTTTATAATTATTGCATAATTTACTACAGTTGTTTCCGCATTGTCATTTTCAAAAATATTTTCATTTTATTATTATTTTTATTATTATTATTAGTTTATCATTATTTTATTTTTATTATTCATTATTATTTTATTTATTATTATTTATTATTATTTTATTTATTATTATTATTATATTATTATTATTATTATTATTATTTGGTCTCAACATCGTTAGAAAATTGTAAAAAAAAAGTTAAAATTAATTATACTCGTGTGCAAATTTGACGCGAGCGACAAATTTTTTTTGAAATTCCGGTCGTAGAAAAAGAAAAACGAAAATGGAAAAGTTCGACGATAATTGAAAATTCGTAATTCCATATAATTCTTTGCTTTCCCTCTCGGGGAATATCGATAACGTGAATTTCGAGGAAACTATCGTTTCGAAAATGATCCTCGATTAGCGGTGAAACGTTTTTATCGGGAAAGACACTTGGCTCTGAGAAATTTGTCGACGATAATAATTACCGATCGTTTGAACGTTTTCGTCCTCGATGAACGAGGGTCCTCGATGAATCATAGCGTCATTTGCGATCTTTACTTTCGACCGTTTGCCGTCGCAGGTCTCATAAAATATCTGGCATATATATATGTATAACGGTATGAGCTTCATGGGGGGTTCTTGTCTTCGTAATTAGACACGATATGAAAGCAGAAAAATAAACGGACTAATTGTAAGGGGCGGAGGTCGAATCGAGAGACTGAAGTGGCCGGGGGGAGAAAAAATATTATTTATTTCGCACTCTAGATAATTGCTTCGTAAGTGTACCGTGCACTTTACAATTCAAAGCACATAAAGCTTATGAACGTCGATTAAAACACTGTTGTAACAATAACAGTTAAAACTATAAGTTTATTATTAATATTTAGATTGGATTTAATATTAACTAATGTTAGTAATAAATTGGATTTAATATTAACTAATGTTAGTAATAAATAATACATTTAAATTAAATATTAATAATAAATTTAAACTCAATATTAATAAAATTAATATTTAGGTTGGATTTAATATTAACTAATGTTAATAATAAATTTAACCTTAATATTAATAATACATTTAAATTAAATATTAATAATAAATTTAAACTCAATATTAATAATAAATCTATCCAACGAAATAATAATAATAACTGTAAGAACAATGTATTTATAACAACTGTGATTTTTGGATCGTATTGAATTTTTCAACGAAACACAAATGTTCCTGAGGCAAGCTTCGACGTATCGAAAGCTTTTTGAAAGATTCAAAAAATTTTGAATAATTTTTTATCGATGCCAAGTAACCAAAACTGCCCGAAAAAAAAAAATATCAGCACCGAAGAAAACTCGTATTTTTGTTTTTGATTTTTTTTTCAATACTCCTAACGTCAATTTTGCAATTTTCGTAGCTACTAATTTTTCTTTTCTTTTTCATTTTTTTTTTAATCGTAAAAAAAATACGACGCTTGCGTACGTACGTCAATTTTGTAATTTTCAAAGCAACTAATTTTTCTATTCTTTTTCTTTTTGCTTTTTTTAAATCCTAAAAAAGATACGACGGATGCGATTGTTTTTTTTAATCGCATAAAAGATACGGGCGATCGGTCGTTTCGTGGAAAGAAAAGAAGCAACGAAGGATACAAACGAGTGTGCAATCGGAGACTCGTTAATTTCGCGATACGCTCTCGCGATCGTAAATCGTTAACTCGTCACATTCTCCGATCTACGCTGAATCGCAGGCGCGATAGATACCGCGGGAAACACAATCCGATCTACCGAATCGGCGAAAACGCGATCGCCCGACCAATCGGTCACGTTAGAGAAGAGAATAAACCGGAGAGAAAAAAAAAAACACCAGAACGAAACGTGGTCCCCTGGAAAATATCTCGATTAAAGAAAAAAAAAAAAAAACCGAGGAAAAAAAAAAGGAAAACGAATGAAGAAACCGAAAGACGTTCACGGGACAGGCTTTCGCGTGAAGTCTTTCGGATTCCATCAGAGCTAAAAAAATCTGTTCCTTCTAACCCCTTAAAAAAAAAACAACAAAAAAAACTACAGAGAAAAGACAAATTTCCAAATCGAATTTCCAATAACGAAAATCGGACCTCGTGAAAAAAGAAAAATCGAAGGTAAATCGGTTGGCGATCGTGAAAGGGGAAATAAAATAAAAAATTAAAAAATTTTTGTTTCTTAACGTGGAATATAAAATCCTTCAAGATGTCGCTGATAAAGCCAACCGATACTTTTGGGAATCGAGAAACTCGTGGAAAATTGAAAAACGAGCAACATCTCTTTCTCCTGGAGTTTTTCGTTTATCGGATTTGCGGTTCTCGGTTGGAAAAATTGAACGCAATGTTTTACGTGCCGACGAGGGTGAGCTTGAAATTTTTGGAGTTCGATGACGAGGACATGTCCGTTACACCGGTCGATTTGATGTTCGAGCCGAAAGCTGGTATCGGTGATTACGCCGAAACTTTCAACGCCGGACGTTCGATTATGTTCGCGATGGATCGAGCTCGCGTTCTCGAAAAAGAGGTTAACTTCGTTATTCGTCTCACTGTGGAGAAAAGAATGCCCAAAGACACGGCACCGGATGTGATCGTCGGTCGTGCCGAGCTCGATATGACCAAACACTTCGCCGCTTTGAGAAAAGAAATGCTTCAATCCGATCTCACGTATTACACGCCACCCAAAACCTTCGAAGGTACCGTCGAGTTTTATCACGATAAACGGGTCACCGGTAGTATCGTTATTTACGCCGGTATTTCCGGATTTGGAGAATCGATCGTTACGGATATCGAACCACCGAGAAAACTCGAAAAATCCAAATACGTATTCTCGGACGAGGAGAAACGACTGGCTTATGAGTTTCGTCCGATCGATCCACAGGAAATGAACGTTTGCGTCGATGATAACGGTTCGTACCAATGTACAAATAACATTTTCTAAACTGCTTTGTTTTGGAACATTGAATTTCCGATCGGTGAATATTGGGTCGGAACGTTGAAAAACATTAGGACAGAAAAAGTTTACTTTGGGCACGATTTACTTTGGGATATTAAAAAGAAAAGAAAAAAATACATTTTTTAATCGAATTTAAAAAAATCTTTATTTTTAAATGAATTTTTTTTAAATACTATTTATAAACGAAGATTTTTTAAAATGATTTTTTTTTTAATGAGATTGCATTTTTTTTTCAATGTTTTTTTGGCAAAATAAAATAGCAAAAATGATGGAAACAGCATGATGAGTCAGGACTTACAGGAACGTTTTCTCTCAGCGGGAGAAGAAGGCAAGGAAGCTTGTCCGGTTTGCATGCCCTCGAGATACGACTGCGTTCCATGCGGCACGATCGGTGGAGCTGGTGAAATGTTTCGTCGCGAAGACCAACCTGACAATCCTCTGAAAACCGTTCTGGATGGGAAAATTTTCGCTCGACCTTGGGAACCTCAAAACGGTCAAACGAAAACTCAACTTCCGGGATTGCCGATTCAATCGAGCCGCGGGCCAACCGAACCTTGCGGCAGAGCCGTTATTCTAAAAGTTTCCGGCCTCCTCGACGTTGATAATCCTGATGGGAAACGCAGAAATCCAACGGTCACCGTTGAACCGGAAATCGCCGAAAACGACTCCAACCATGAACCCGATCACGATGTCTTCGTCCTTAGAATCGGCAAAAAGGGCCTCGTCGGGGCTGACGAAAAATCTGATATTCAACTCGAAATGAGAACCCCCAAAGGCCCCGAAAGACGACCACCCATTAGATACGAAACGCGGGAAATGCAAACCGACGATCACGAAGAGAAGAGAAAAGTCATCGCCAAAAGCGCTGGGAAATCTAGTAAGAAAAAGAAGAAAAAGAAGAAGTAATCGCGTTATTGGACAATTCGGATAATGTTTTTTTAAAAAGAGAAATTAATATGTAAAAATTCAAATGAGAAATAAAAATCTATTTTTTTGCATTTTTTTGCACGTTTCTACAATTTTTGTTTACATTTTTTAAATTTATATTTGTTTTTATAGATTTTTTTCAATTTTCGGATATTTCGTATTTTCTAAATTTACAGTTATTTTTTTTTTCATTGCTTCAATTTGTGTTCGAATTTACAATAACAATTTTACCACATTTTCAAATCATAGTTAATTCATTTTCCAATTCGAAATTTACATTAGATTCAAAAAATGCGAACGAAAATCACTTATATTTATTTTTTTATATTTTTTGAATCAGACTTTTTCAATTTACAGTAATTTTGTTTATACTTATGGGAATTGAGGAGTAAAAATACTATTTGAAATGATTTTTTTACTTAAACTTTCATTATTTTATTTTTTATGTCTATCGAAATCTACAATTTTTTTTGTTGATTGTTGAATCTCCATGACGACGCGGTGATTCCAATATTTCTCTAGTCGAAACCAACGCCGCTGCCAAACTTCACAGTTGATCAAATATGACAGTTTCGACTGTTCCTATCATGATTACCTCCTAGTACGAACCATGTTTACCCCTCCCCAGTTGATCTTTGAAAATTAATTCTCGAAACGCCAAAAATGTAAAAGTTTTCCTTTTTTAAAAAAAAAACAAAGAATAAAAATAAGAATAATTAAGAATGGATGACAGCGAGCTGCAACTTTTTCTCGCGGAGTTTCTCGTCGATAGGGTTAACGTTCCAACGATTTTTGCCATGGACACGGAAATGCTTCCGGTAACCACCTGCGTGTCTTTTCAGGTAGGATTCTATTTTATCCCATTAATCAAATCCACTTTTATTTTCACAAATCTTTATCAAGTCTTCTACAAGGAATTTTTATCAAGTTATATTACACATTTTCGTTAAGTTTTTTTTTCAAATTTTTATGTTTTTTTTTTAACAAATATTCAAGTTTGTTTTTACAAATATTAGTCAAATTATATTTACAAATTTTCGTCAACTTTTTTACCAATGTATATCAAGTTTTTGTAAACAAAGTTTTATAGCGTTATTTTTACGAACTATTGTTTACTAAGTATTTTAAAAATGAATTTTCATCAATTTTTTTACGAACGAATCTTTATCAAATTTCTTTTTCAAAATACTAACTTTCTCTTACAACTTAATTTAACAATTTTCTGTATTTTTTCACTCGTGTGATTTTTCAATCGTCTAATTTTTATTTATTAAAAATGTTCGTGCAGGTATTGAACCTTTCCCCGATCAATATTTGTCAAGAATCTTCCACGGAAAATTGCACGTGCACCGGAGACACTCTGATTTTTAAGAAGGGAAAATCATGCCTGTTCGCTCTGCCCTCTATAGTCCTGGAAAAACCTCTCGAATCGTTTCCCATCGATATGTCGGTTTATAAAAAATTACCAGCCGGAGTTTTGCCGGATATTATGTTGATAGGCTCCCATCGAATCGAGGCGAAAGACATCATCAACGAAATCCTCAATCGTCGCGTCTTTAAAGCTGACGATCCTTGCAAGACGTTGAAGGACACTTTCAAGTAACTTAATACATTTTTTGGCTCTTGTAAGTTCCAGGATTTCGACATAACCTCACATAACCTCAATTTCACGAAATAAATGGTTCGTCCTTGAGACATCTAGGTTAAAAACGTGAAAAAACACGCATCCGTCCACTTCGAAAATTCGAAAACACTTTTCTCCCAAACGGACGAACGAATTGGTATGAAATTCATTGTGTGCATTCTGGACGATGGCTGCGAGGTCCTCTTGTTCGTAATTTTGAACAAAAATGTTTCATACCCGAGAAAATGCGGTTTGAAAATTTCAACTATCTCTCTCGATTCGATTTGTCGCGTCGTCCATCTTTTACTTTGCTTTAAACCCATTTCGAGGGATTTCACATCAACAAAAATGCGGAAAAATTGACAATTGGCAAAAAAAAAAATTGAAACGAAGTAAAAAAATTCGAAATAAATTTTTTTTAACCGAAAAAACATGGAAAAAAATTAATATGAATTGAAAATAAATAGAAAGAAAACAATTGAAACGTATTGAACAAAATTGAAGACGATTAAGAAAAAAATTGAAAAAAGTATAAAAATATTGACGATATTTTTTCAACTGCGTTTAAATCGAATGAATTATTTATGGATTTTGCGATGTATTTAGGCTAACAACAGCGACAGGCCAACGAGTAGGTGAAGTCACGCTCTTCTTGAGGATGTCTTGTTTTGGAAAGAAGATCGTCACCCAATTTCAGATACCCCACAACAAAAAACCATACCTCTTCAAAGGTGGCGAGAACAGTCCGGTTTTTCAGTGCAAAAGGATTCTCTCGGATCAGGAAAACGAGAGAACGAGTGTTTCCACGAGATGCAATTGCGAGCCAACGAGATCATCGAGCAAAACTGCCGAGAGAAAAGGCGAGGGACCGATCTCGAGGACCTGTTGTCCAGTAGCAATACCTCCGCCTCATCCATCTCGGCAAACTTCCGTCAACAGTTTGACCCCAAGACCTTGCTGTCCGTCGAAACGTGGCGAGCAATGTCCCTCAGTATTGCCCACGTTGACTTCCGGTTCTCGCCGAGATCGCAGGATTTCCAAAAACTCGAAATGTTGCGCGGGTAAACGGTAGAAAACTAGCTCTGATGGATCGTCCATGGGAAAGCGAGAAGAAGCGGGAAAAAAGGGGAAAAATAGAATATTCGAAAATCGTCAATTTTCGTAAAGAAATATGAAGAAATATGATTGATAAAAACACAGCGATTACTTTGAAATTCGGATTTTTAAATATGTATAACATTTTTTACTTAATACAAAAATTTGTTCTAATATAAAATTTCTATATTTTTTGTTTATCCAAATTATTTTTGGTTTATTTTGTTCATTATATCCAAAATATATATTTTTTTGCTAATCGTCGTGGTAAGTTTCAACTAAATATACGTAAAATTGTATTATCGATTTTTACTCCCCGAATTTGTAGATATGTGAAAGAAAGAAAAACGTTTTATTAATTCATAACTTTTATTTCTTTAGTAAAAATCTTCGATTTCTTTTCTTATTCATTTCTTTTTTTTTACTTGGTGATGAAAAAAAAATAACTCGTTCCATTGTAACGATTGCAAGCTTTCGTACCGTAACGAGCGAGAGATACGACAAAGCGTGCCCGCACAAGCTTCAAGGTTATCGCGTTTGCAAAACTGATTATTTATGCAATTTGCCACGTTTCTCGTCTCCGGCTGCTACCTCTGGATTTCGCTCGACAACAAAGTTCGTCGTTTTAAAAATAAAGTGTTGTTTTTTTTTAATAAAGTTTACGATGATTTAACATTTTTTAAAATTAAAAGAAACATAAATATTATAAAATACTCTAAAATTAAAAGAAACATAAATATTTTAAAATGTATACAAAAATTGTTTTACGTAATTTATAAAAAAAGTTATTATACAAAATAAAATTTTTTTTTTCAATTAAATTCATGAAAAAAAATGTACAGGGTGTCCCAGCTAAGAATGTCATCCGTGAAATGGGGGATAGGGGGTGAAATTCTAAGAAGATCGATATAAGCATGTATATGTTAATTGTTATGGTTTTTTTTTTAGGGAGCGAGTCTCTACTAAATGTATTGCAACTATGAATGTTTTCGGTAATAATCCACCGAATATGTCCATCAACAAGTTATAATGAATAAATAATGAAATTAATAAATAATTGTTTATAATTAATAATGATTAATTATAAACAATTATTTATTGATTTTACAATAAATAATACCTACAACCTATACCCTATAACCTATAACCGCACCTATAGCAAAAACAGAAGTTCGAAATTGGAAAAAAAGAGATGCCAACAGCACGCGGTGTCCCCAAGCGGTCACCCATCCAAGTACTAACCGCGCCCAACGTTGCTTAACTTAAGTGATCGGACGAGAACTTGTGCGTTCAACGTGGTATGGCTGTTGACAGTAAAAAATGTTTTACATCTTATTCTAAAATACTTGACCACGTAACGTATCTCACAGAGGATTTATCAAAACCATGTTCAAGCTTATTTGCATTTTGGATTGAACGTTAATAGTTGATATTTTTTTTTACGTCAATGAATGTATGTGCTCCAAACGTGAAAGCTTAAGAGTTAATAATGAAAACTATTTTACAGTTAACGGCCATACCACGTTGGACCCACAAGTTCTCGTCCGATCACTTAAGTTAAGCAACGTTGGGCGCGGTTAGTACTTGGATGGGTGACCGCTTGGGAAC
>JAPYZI010005635.1:0-11418 GCA_030523105.1 Ophioninae sp. A BG-2022a | reverse complement strand
CAAAAAAAGAGGCAAAGGGGTATGTATGGAAAAATTTGCAAAAATCGATGGTCCAATTTTGAAATTCTGCCAAAAATCGAAAAATCATCGGATTTTAATGATTAAAAAAGCATTTTGAAGAGAAAATCATAACGAAGAGATTGAGCACAAAGTGAAGTACCAAATCCCAAAGGAAAAAAAGTTATCGATGATTTAGTGAAAAAACTTATTTTGCCCAAAAATTGAAAAAAAATTTCGATTTTTAATATTTTTTTTATTGGTCCATTTCGATGTAATTTTGTCCCCTGAATACGAATATACCTATTATTTTCCCCAAAACCCAAAATTTCGGGGGAAAAACGTCGAAAAAATAATTTAGAAAAGCTTTTTTCTATTTTCCCTGTCTAATTCAGCACTGTCGGCAAAAACTCAAGTATATTCGTAATCAGCAGAAAATTTCCGATTAAATAGACCATTTCAAGAGTTAAAAAACGAAAAAAAAAAATTTTTTTTCCTCCCAGACCACTTTTCCGGAAACTCAAAAATCACGAACTTTCAAAAGGTCACAAAATAAGCTCCTTATATTCTATAGACATTCATTAGAGGGATTTGAAAAAGCGTATCCCCAAATATATCGAAGATCTTTAATGATTTTAAAGATCCTCAAGAATTTCAAGAAACTTTGTAGATTTTAGGAATTCTCAAGGACATTGAGGATACCTCAAAATTTGAAAGATCATTAAAATCATTGATTTTTTCAAAATTATCATCGAAGATTACGAAGGTCCTCGAAAATTTCAAGGATTTTCAAGGACGTCGATGATCCTTGATTTTGTTAAACCAAACAAACCCAAACAAACTCAAAATTTGAATGATCATTAAAATCGCTGATTTTTTAAAATTATCATCAAGGATTGCGAAGGTCCTCGAAAATTTCAAGGATTCTCAAGGACGTCGATGATCCTTGATTATTTTAAGGATCCTTAAGGATTTTAAAAATGAAAATTACAGCAGACGAGAATTCCTATTTTTCATATAAATACTTCGGGGAAGTCAGCTTTAGTAATCGCGGCTGTAGTCATCGTCATTAATAATAATTTTTAGAATTAATAAAATGTTGAATAAATATTAAATAAAATATTTTCTATCAAATTTATTTCGCGGATAGTAATAAATATTGGGCGATGGTGGTGTAATGGTGAGCATAGTTGCCTTCCAAGCAATTGATCCGGGTTCGATTCCCGGCCATCGCACATTTTTTGTACCTTCCCCAATAATCGTCTTGTTATTGTGTCATTTTCCATAAAAAAAATGTTTTATCGCTGTATCGTTCCAACAGATAATTTATTTCTCGAAATTGGAATTTAGCCAAAAATCCACACTCTGTTTATTAAAAAAATAGAATTAATTGTACATAAATTAATAATCACTGACGTTTTACAGTCGTCCGATTTTATGGGCATATTCAATCTTAAAAAATAACTCGTAAATCGTTTTTATGTGAGAATGAATTTTGTGAAAATAAATTGACGAAATCCTGGTCTATGAAGAATCTATTTTATAAAACCATTGAGTTTATAATAGAATTTTATTAATTTTAATTTATTGAATTTTATTAAATAAATATTCAACGAAATTTTATTTAAAAAAGAATTTTCTTTAACAAATAATATTTCATTTGATTGAAGTGGATTTTTAATAAAGATTTATTTATTGAATAATTTTGTACGACAAAATTTAATTTATTATTTACTTAATAAAATTTAATCGAGGATTTAATCGAATTAAAAAAATTGTATCAATTATAATAAATCAAAGTGAATAAATGTAAAAATTAAAAAATTTAAGTAAACATTTTTTTAACAGTAACAATAAAATATAAATTTTTTTAAGGCCGAACAGGGCAAAAAAATAAAGAATTAGATTATACAATTTCCACGATAAATTATTATAAATTATTATATCTATAAATAAAATAGAAAAAATGGAAAACTAAAAAATCCTTTTTTAAAATTTCGAATTGACTATTCAAAGTTTCTTTGAATTATATATAAATTCAGTTATTTATATTTTTCGAAAATAAAAGCGAAGATTATTTAGAAAAATGATAATTGGAGGGATAAATAAAATTATTTTTCGATGACTCTTCTCATCCTTCCAAAAGCAATTTTTCCAGAAAATCCTGATTTTAAGGGTATCCCAAATATCGAACGAATATCCCAGTGTCCTAAATAATGAAAAGCAAAAAAAAAAATCTTTCCTGACAAAACACAGCTGATCGAGTGTTACCAAGATTAGAGAGTTATCTCTTATCGGAGGTCCATAGGACACGCCTCTTTTCATAATGGTATCGTCCTCACGAATTCCAATGATAAATCAGCTGTACATAACCTCCCAACGAATTTCTAAAATCTTCCAATTTCTTTTTTCAAAAAATCATTAATCCCCAAAAAAAAAAGATTATTAAATCAGCTGATAATAAAAAACCAAAAATTTAAGGCAGAACGAGACAAGACTGAAAATTTACGATTTTGGGAGGCCATTTTAAAAACTGATTTACGAAAAATGAAAAATAGGTCGTTGGTTTACCTGGTTGTGTTATTGGCAATAAAATAACGAGTGCGTAGAGCTGCGCTCCAAATGACTCCTCTCGTGAAGTGCATATCACTTGTACTGTCGTTTCCGTCACTGGGACGATCCTTCCAGCCGCACGCATTTCGCACAGCCCGAATCGTTCGTTAAACGAGCAACGAAGGAACGAGAAAACTCGGTGATTGTAACGCGAAGGGAAAGAGAAGAAGAAACGAGAATGGAAAATTTCTTCACGAGATAAGGCGAACTCAATGATAACCCCCCTTAACGTAACCGAAATAAGTCTCGTATCTTGACAATTTTTCGTCCTCTCTTAGGTACTCTTTTGTACTATACGAAACATGGATTTTGAGATTTGATTTTTTTTTTTTAATTTATTACTAAAAATCGGAAGTGTAAAAAACCCTCGTTGGAACCCGATTGGAACTATCATTAAAAATCATCATTTTCGATGTATTTATCGAAGCATTTTTTTTTTTATGAAAAAGTCGAAAGATTTTTCGAAATATTTGGGAATATTGAATTTTTTAAAATCTTTGAAAATACTGGAAGTCCTTGAGGGTCTTGAAGAAGTCCTTAAGGGTGTTGAGGAAGTCCTTGAGGGTTCTTGAGGAACCTTCGATACTTCGAAGACCCTCGAATCGTTTGAGAATTCTTGTAAATATACGCGAGGATCTTTAAAGTCCTTTTTGGATTCTGAAAATCCTTAAGGATCTTCGCTATCTTTGAGGATCTTCAAGGGCTTTGAGGATTTATCGAATCATCGAGGATTTTCGAAGTATCCGAAGGTCTATTATATTTTTTAGGAGTCTAAGAATTTTTGAAAAATATCAAAATTTTCATTGTGACGAGAAAATTGAAAAAAAAAAAATTATTATTATTATTATTCGATTTAGAAACGAAGTATCTTCGTGATGAGCAGCGGTATAAAGCTTTACGAATAATCCGACTGTATATTCGCATACATAATGATATCCTCTTATCTATCTTCGCTTTCTCTTCAAACGTGGCTCACCAATGAAACCGCGGTTCCACATTGGCGAACACGGAAGTGTTGGTGAATGACGTTCAACTTGGGAAATAACGTACACCAAGGGGACCTTGACACGAGAAAAGTGGAGCGATGAAAGCGTCGCTATTGCGCGTCGAGGAAAGGTTGCTCCATGACGAATAATCGTTTAGTGATATTATCCTTTCCTTCAAGGCGATAGTCATTCGAATCCACGTCAACAGAAAAACAAAAAAAACAAAATTCGATCTATTTTTCTATCATATTTTTTCACTGATATTTGAAATATTTAGAACAATCTCAAATATAAAATTTAATAGTAGATTATAAACTATAACATCATTTAACGATCGTTTTTTCTTCATTAAATGATTTTAGTAAATTATTTTCTTTTTCATTAAACAATTTCATTGAATATTTTCCTTTTTTGACGCCGTAAAAGAGTTTTCTTAATTCGATAATAAAGATTTCATAATTTATCACCCGATTAATAACAATGATCCGATAATTACTTTGAAAAACAGTAGTGAGAGTTCAGTCGGTAATTTACCGGCATATGAATCGATAACTTATCGACAGATTCGTTGATAACTTACCAACAGTCGATCAGTTACCGCCAGTCGAGTCGATAACTTACCGACAATTTTAAACTCTCAATTTTTAAGTGAAAAATAATCCTACGAACGTTTAGATTAATTTCACAAACAGTCGCGAACGATAAAAAAATGTCGAAACTTGGGTTGTGGGTTTATCGACACGTATACACGTTTCTGTATACTCAATTTTATAAATTTTAAATAAAATGATATCAGTAATATTACTTAATCAGTGTACGATTATAATATTGTTGTATTTATCTTACAAAAGCTTGAAGAATTAAATAGATAGGTAGAAAAAGTTAAACGACAAAAATAAAAATGTGCGATGGCCGGGAATCGAACCCGGATCAACTGCTTGGAAGGCAACTATGCTGACCATTACACCACCATCGCACTTGCATGAAATATTGAACGTAATATATTCTCGCCAGCACGCTGTACTACTTTCAAAATTTATTCGTATAACGATGTCATTAGCTTCATTAAATATATTAATTATTTTGTTTCTCTAATTAATTCGCTGTTCTGCTTAATTATTTCAGTTTTTGAGAAATCCATTTTCTCCTCAGGATGAAAATAATATTTCTATTTAATCTGTGGTATCCACAATGAAAATGTGACTAATGAAGATAACCTAGAAATTTTATTGCGAACGTTTATTTTTATTTCCAGTCAAGTTTTAATTTATTATTTAATCGTAAAAATTCGTTAATTTGTTTCAAACTTTGTATTATTAAAAAAAAAATTAAAATTAATGACAAATAAATGTTGGTTAGGAAACAAAATTAATTTATTTTAATTTCGAGTTCCATTACAAATGTTTATGATTTTCTGGTTTTAATTGGATAAAGATTTTGAATTTTATTAAAAACCATTACTTTTTAATTTTCAATTAAATTACAATTTTTATTTTTTATCGTGGATGATAATTTTGTTTATTTATAATAACATTCTTTTTTTTTTATTATTTCCCAAGCAATATCGACGCAAATAATTTTTCGAAAAATGACGACAGCAAAAAAAGAGGAAAAAGTTAAGTTCCGTCGCATAATTCTTGTGAGCTGACAATAGATCGACGTTTTCTGCGAACTACTATTATCGCGAGGTATATTTTCGTCCAAATCTGGTGAAGATAATCTATTCTCGTACACCGGGCAAGAACGTGGACGAGCCGTACATCTGCGACGATGTCAGAGTTCAGTGAATCGAATTAGAGATCGGGGTTTCAGTTCACAGCGCGTTCAGATATGCGCAGTCGCGATTCGTTGTTGACAATTGTCAAAAGTGTATCAATTTTTCGAAACGACTCGAAGACTGAGATGGTCCAGATAATTATTCATTTTTTCATTATTGCTTCAACCATCGATGGACCATGAATTTTTTTAAAAATCATTAGTTCATTCTTTTTTTTTAAATAAAATGTAAATTTAATTTATTTTTTCATTTAAATGTTAATTTTTTTTTCAATTGAAAGTAAATTTTTTTTTCTATTAAATGTAAATTTAATTTTTTTTTTGTTTCAATTAAATATACATTTTTTTTTCCAATTAAATGTATTTTTAATCGACTGTATTTTAAAAAATTAAAATTAATCAAAGTATAGGTTAAATACTAAAATACGTGACTCGTTGAAACATCGATAAAAACGTTTTCGTAGATGTATAAAAAATACGGTCTCGGAAAACTCGAAACTTACCTAAAAACTTTTTGCTCCCTTTGCATCCTCGTGGCCAAAGTATTTTTTGGTTTTTCCTCGTTCGAGTCAAGTTCCACTGTTGCCATCGGGAGGTGAAGGTCGTTCGCGGCCATCATAGCAAAACTTCGAATACCGATCTCTCAGCACGGTATATGGATAGGTTAAAAAAAAAGTCCACGTTTTCGAATTCTTTCAGTAAATTTCTATAGGAAAAACGGTCAAACGAGAATATCCAAGAAAAAAATTGAAATTTCATTTTTTCAAATAACCGCCATTTTTTTGGTAATCGAGCTAACCCAACCCCTTAATTTTTTCTTTTTTATTTTCCCTCCAGAAAAATATTTCGATATATATTTATATCTCTTATTTCCTCATGAATTAATCGTTTTATTTATTACTTTATAAGCTCATTCATTACTATTATTATTTACGAATTATTTATTGAATTCAATAAACCGAAGTATTTTCGAAGCAAACAATAATCCAAGTCGATTTCCCTCGACGAATTTGTTTATTAAAGTTTCTTGTTGCACTTTTTCTTCCGAATCACTTATCACGCAGCAGCGAGACGATAAACCCAAACAAACCCAAACACAATTGTCCTGGGCCCTCGTTCAAATGGTTGAATCGAAAACCACGTGGTCAGGAGTCAAGTCAAACTTTCGAACATTCCGTGTTTGTAGACTTCAATTTCTTCAGATTCAGGGTCGTTTTAATGCTCAATTAGGACCAAGAAACTATAAAACCGACCCGCAAAAGTTTCGAATGTATAAGCTTCAATGTGCCATTTCAAAAGTTCAATGGTACACGAAGCAAGTCCTAGTTGCGCCTATGTCGCTGGTTTTCTTCACTCTGTTGGATTTCTCGCGTTGTTTCATTTGCCTACGTAAATATGCGTATATATATTTATATAGGTACGTATATATATATGTACGATAGGCATAGTCAGCTGATTGGACAAATACGGAGCTCGGGCATGCGTCATTGTAGCAACGACGCGAGGAAACAGGGCCGGAAGTAGGGGAAGAATAGTTGAATACTCAAAGAGCTATTAGCGCCGAATAAGGTATGTAAAAAGCGATGCAAAAAAGTGTGACGGTGGAGAGACCTGGATTTGAAAGAGTAGGAAATTCGTATTTGCGAGTTGTCAAAAACCAGCGAACCCGGAGTACGGAAGTCGGTATTGCAGACCGTGTTTGCTTATTCCCTTGGATTTCCGAAACGGCTCTTCAAAATTTTATGAAAGTTCTCTGGAGAACTTAAGATTACTAGACGAAGAGCTACCGCTCGCAAAATTTCTTGAATTTGAGAAAAAAGTACGAAGCAAACTGTTTTACCATGCGAGCTCGTGACTGGAACGATGAGAAATTTTTCTAACTCAGACGTCTTCAATTTCAAATGACGAATAAACACCAGGTTTGAGAATGTTAATTTATATTTGAGGGTTGCCAGGGGGACGGAGAAGCTGGAGCATGGTAGTCGGTATTGCAGACCGTGCTTGCTTATTCCCTTGGATTTCTGAAATGGCTCTTCAGAATTTCACAAAATTCGACCGGAGTACTCGAGATTGACAGACGAAGGACTGCCGCTTGTATAATTTCTTGAATTTGGAAAAGAAAACCAGCAAACTGTTTTACCATACGAGATAGTGATTGGGACGATGAGAAATAGTTTTACGGCGGACGTTTTAAACTTTCTATAAAGAATAAAAGGATAGAGAATGTGATCTTACACATATATTTATTTTTCAGCAGAAAAAATATTTTTTACGAAATTATACATATATATGTAAACATGTGTATATATATATATATATATCTATATATATATACTACACGACATTACGATAAATATACATTATATACACGACTCTTTGTTCCGATGAAAATGAAGAAACAAAAATGGCTTCCGACTCGATGGCTAAACTGAATAATCCTGCATCTCGCCGAAGTAGAATTAAAAGTACTTAACGAGAAATAAAAATCCTTAATCAGAATGAAATATACGAGCCGACGCGTTGACGTCACGGGGCAAGTAATTAAAAACCAAGTTGAAGATACGAGTAGCCAAACGCGTAGAAGCGTTTGGTAAATTCAGTCGTGGACACTGCTGAACGTGTTAGGACGTACAGTCAAATGGGAGAAATACGATAAAAAAAAAAATTAAATTACGTGGATGGTTTTGAGAATACAGTAGAATCGAGGAAAACGGATGGTGATATGTACAAACGTTGGGAAATAGGATGAAGAAAAAAAAGATAAATTCGTACGGTAATTTACACCAAATTGTGGAGCGCTCGTAGAAAAAGGCACCGGTGTAGCGCTCACTTCAAACCGTATGACACGTATTCGTCCCGTCGATAAGGCAGAACGCGATTCGAGATACCAACGGATACATGAAGAGTCACTTCAGAATTTTACGAAATTTGTCCAACCTGCTCGTAAAATAACTTGAATTTGATAATAAAAAAGTACATTTTGTAATGTTGAATTCGTGATTGAAACGATGAAAAATAACAATTTCGTCCACATTGAGAACGGCCATTTTGGTAATCGTTTCGTTCCTTCGTATATTTCGGTGAATCCGCGGGTTGTTTTAAATTTACGACCAATAAATGGATCGTTGATAATTTAGTTAATATTTAGCTGTGACTTCGAAGCATTCGTGTTTTATCTTGTTTTTTGAAGATTAATAAATGGCGAATGCTTCGTTGCGCTAAGAAAAACATCGGAAGTCGCGCAACTTCAGAGAGGTCGTTCGAAAGCGTCCACCGTCATCTACCGGTAGACGACGGTAGCTCTATCTCGTTTCTGCTTTACCGACTCGCGGTTACTTCGGAGCTTGGCACGCCGTGTCATAACGTCTCGATCGTAAGTATCCTAAATTATTATAAATAATACAATAATATTAATACACTCTATCTCGATAAATATCGAGTTATATAACTTATGTAACAGTCTGTGCGGCCTCGTCGAAATCTCCGGGAAGAAAACGCCGCGCGTTTGAGGTTAGAAGTATCAGCCGTCACAACTCCTATTCAATCTTTGCTCGTTTCAATAGGAATTTTTCGCTCGTTTCGCTCGATTTACTTCGATACGATCATTCATCTTTTTCCTTTTTTTTTCATTAGTGTCAATGCCTCACTTTTCTCGATGTTTTTCGGCAATTCACGTATGTTACCGGCTCCCCGTTCACGACACGAACGTAACGAGTACAGGCTTGAACGAAGAGTGCAGGGACTCGTTGATCTGCGTCGAAAGAAGAAAAACGAAATATTCGTTACGATCGAATTTGAAGGTTAGAATTTCCAAATTGTTGCTAAAAATCATGCGTGCATCAAATTCAACACGTCACTAACGAAGTCAGATGTGCATAGCAGGACAGTTCTTAAGGATTATGTGTGCTGATTTTGCTGGGGGCTGCCCGCATTGGTAGTTCTCGAGTAGCGGCGCTGACGGCGGTTTTCATTCTCGCTCTCGCTTTCTCTCGTGGGCATAAACGTTGGGAGAATAATAGTGTCCTGGGTACTCTTCTAGATGTTATGCTGGAGTATTATTAATATTTCAACAAACCCACCGTTTGATTTGCCTTGAACTCGCCATTTCTAGGGAAAAATGTCTAAAAAATATTCTAGAAACGTTTTTTTTACATTTTCCCAGTCCAATTTTGTGCTTTCGGAAAAAACTCGGGCATATTCGTAATCAGCAACAAATTTCCGATTAAATAGACCCTTTTAGTAGCTTTAAAACGGAAAAAAGTTTTTTTCGACTTCCCCGGCCACTTTTCCAGAATCTCAAAAATCACGATATTTCAAAAGGTCGTAGAGCGGACTCCTCATATGCTATGGGGATTCATTTGGTGGGTTTGGAAAGGCAAAGGGGTATGTATGGAAAAATTTGCAAAAATCGATGGTCCAACTTTGAAATTCTGCCAAAAATCGAAAAATCATCGGATTTGAATGATTAAAAAAACGATTTGAAGAGAAAATCATACCGAAGAGATTGAGCACAGAGTGGACAACCAAATCCTGAAGAGAAAAAAGTTATCGATGATTGAGTGAAAAAACTTATTTTGCCCAAAAATCTAAAAAAAATTTGTATTTTTAATATTTTTTTTAATGGTCCATTACGATGTAATTTGATCCCCTGAGTACGAATCCACCATTCATTTCCCCCGAAACCCAAAATTTCCACGAAAAAATCGTAAAAAACTACTAAAAGCACGTTTTTTTTTGCTGTGTGCGGTGCTTTCGATGAGATTTCGATAATATTCGTCGAATGTCCAATAGAAAATTTTCAGCTGATTACAAATATGGACGAATTTTAGCCGAAAATAAAAAATTAGATTGGGAAAAAGCCAAAAAACGTTTCTAGAATATTGTTAAAACATTTTTCCCTAGAAATGGTGAGTTCAAGGTGAATGAAACAGTGGATTTTTTGGAATATGAATAATAATTCAGGGTTTGTTCCGGTAATCATAAATGCTTGTTTTCAAGCCTCCCCTAAAAAATGTCCTTCTATGTACGTCCGACTTCATTGAGGTCACTGAACACTTTTCGAAATCGATCGAAAATCAGATAACCTCAAATTCAAAATAATTCACAAAATTTCTGGCCTCGAAAAAAAACGCGATCGGTTACCGCACACAATGTTAATTAATCGTCATCTCTATTAACAATAATAGAAAAAAAAAAAAAAAAATAGAAAATCCAAAGTCGAGTTAGTAGTGTTAGGCCACACACTCACATGCCTTCTCATCGCTGTTCATCTCGCTGACGTGACAGGAATCCTGCTGAATGTACTGCGCAGGTTTCAGCGATCTGCCATCCTGATCCTCCACTTGTATAACCAAGCCATGATTGTTGCTCGAATTGTGAGAGTTTCGTAAATTCTGCCTCCAAAAACGAAGCGCTTGCCTAACGTCCAGGACGCAATGACTGCCCTGGGTCGTTAGTGAAACGACTATAGAATCGATTAATCGTTTTTTGGCTGTAACAATAATTTCATATTCAAACATCATTAATGAGAAAATAATGGTGTAATAATGAGGATAAGAATGAGTAAAATTAAAATCTGGATTTTTATTCTTAAACTAATTGAAATAAACAATCATTTTCATTAATTGTTCATTCAATTAATTGGGGTATTTCGATTGATTGAATGATAATTATTCGATTTGGTGTATCAGTGAGGTTTATTTATTTATTTAATTAATGAATTAATTAATTCAATTGGTTTATTCCAAATCATACGTTTAATGAGTCAAGGTCAATTAATTGAATGAGGCTAATTGAATTTATCAAATAAGCCCAATTAAATTAATCAATTAAGTTCCATTAATTTTTATCAAATGAGTTCAAACGTATTAATCAAATAAGGTTTATTGATTTAATTAATTAAGGTTTATCAATTAATTTAATTAATTGAGGTTTCTTAATTTATTTAATTGATTATGAGCCTACTTAGATCAATTAATTTTTATCAAATGAGGTCATACATATTAATCAAATAAGGTTAATTAATTTAATTAATTAAGGTTTGTCG
>JAPYZI010005633.1:0-17015 GCA_030523105.1 Ophioninae sp. A BG-2022a | reverse complement strand
TTTTTTTTTTCCATCATACGTCCGATATAACGGTAATATCGCAAAACCCACTTTTATTTTTTCGTATAATCGTCGCCTCGCCAATTGTCCTTCGTTGCACGCGATCTTGTTTATCTTTTTTCTTTGTTTCTTCTTTTTTTTTTTCTAGACATCAAACAAACACCTTTATCCTTACGTCAACGACCTTAAATCGAGCTTAGATTAATTAAGTGTACGTTAATTTACTTTTGGCCACTCGAACACGCCTGGCCGGTCTCGTAACTTGGAGGGAAACTGAAATAATTACGTTCGACGGATTCTTCGCGTTATCTTTTTCTCGAATATATCTATATATACGATTCTCTCGATAATCTCTCGCGAATCGATATTTATCGTAATTGTAACGCGCGTGAAACGCTTTTATCTTTGGCACAAAAGACATCGCGCATTCGTTTCACCTAAGAAACGTTTCTCCCTTCGTTTCGCTAAAGTCTCTTTAATGCCTATTACTTTTTAATGTATAGCGTTATAATAATATAATAATAGTGTATTTCCTTCGTTGGCTGCGTTCGAGACGGCCGGCCGGACGGCACTCGGCGATTATTCGGACCCTTAAAATTCTAATTAGCACCTTCCATCAACTTTTATTCGTCCACCGTTACGAGTACCCCGAGGGTCCTCTCGGCGCAAGGATCACGAAGGAACGGACGCGACTCGAACGAAACATTTGCCAAAAGCCAACGATCGATTCTAAACATTCGGTACCCTCGAAGTATCACTGTTTTCGATTGAAAATTTCGTTTCAATAAAAAGATAAGGATTATTATGTAAATAAAAGAGTTTTTTTTTTGTTTATACGCGTCGTTCCTCGTGACTCGGCCTATCCGGTGGAACAATGGTACGGACACTGAATGGACAAAGTAAAGCCGTTTACAAGAGGAGCATTGGCGTTAAAGACTATTAGTATATAATATATAATCTATATGTACATTTATAGTTCGTTGGTTAAGATAGAACGTTGAAAAATCGCTTTGTGAGGGCTCCGCGATTCGTTATTTTGTTTTTGACTGTGCGAGCCGGGCACACACACACACACATACACACACACGCGTGTGCGCACGTACCTTTGATATCTCTGGATGTAATTAATTTTAAATAAACAAAATAATTGTTCCATCGTTTCTTGACGCTGTTGATCGGCAATTTTCATCTCCTATCGTTCCAAGATTTAATCAATTATCAAAAGTGTCATTGTTGCGCGTGTGACGAAACAAATATTCAAACGAAAAACACTTTGGAAATAAAATATAAAAAGATTCGTGGTTTTTTTTTTTTCGTTGAAAATGAATTCAACGGTGCTAATTTCAATGCTACGAAAAAAAAAATAAATTGTCCCGACATCACTGGTATTTTTCGGTCCGGTATTTTTTTATCGGGCTTGAAAAATCCCCCGATAAATAACTTTTGTTCATTGGTATACATGAGTTGTGCGAAACGTTGACCGTGGCTAATATTTCCACGAGGAATCTTTTTCCTCGCCCTCCGGCATTTTTTTTTCAGGATAATACGTAACGAAAAAACAAATATTTAAATTTCCAGCATTCTCTCCGAATACGCGTATGCGATGAAAAAACTTGTAGCAGGTATAGATCGAATAAAATAATCAACGGGCCGAGGAGAAATGAAAATTGACTGCTGTTCTGCTATTCAAAAAGATCGGCACACAAAGGATGCATTTTTCGGCGATATTCGAACAAAAACGAACCGTTTAATTGTTGTTTCGTTTTGAAATTTAATTTTTTTTCTCGATGATTCTGGCGGGCGTTCAAAAAATTTTTTTTTTTCAATTCTGCGTTGTTACTTTCCCAGAAGCTTTTTGTCAGAAAAACATGGAAAAACCCATCGGAAAAATATTGAGGTTATTACGGGCGTCTGTAATTTTTTTCGTACGGCACGTCCAAAATTTTTCAAATAAAATTCACGTAACTACGGACAACTGTAATTGATTATTTCGTACACCATTATCTGCTTTCTTCATCGCAACGTAATATATGGATAGGAGTTTGCATCGTTGGAATGCAATTAAATTTTCTTTCAATTTTATATTTCCCTAACGATGAAAAATTATAGTCTGTCATTTTGGGTTTGATCATCAATGAGAATACCAACCAATCTTTCCTTAATTTACACGGTTCTAATCAACCGAAAGAAATTACAGAAATTTGGGAACTTTGGGAATAACCATTTTCGTCGAGTTCCAACGATGCTAATCTCGATGTTCTCATACGTAAAATTGACCATAATTCTAGTGCAAACACAATTTAAAGAATCACCAAAATACCACGAATTCAAAAGTTAGTCAAGAAAAATCAAGAAAAATGTAATAATACATTGAATTAATTAGCTATCGTAAAAAATTCGATGATTCGTGTCGATATATGTATGCAAATATACACACGCGCGCGCACACATACAATTAATAACAAGTTGCATTTACCACGCTTGCTCTCGTGGCGTGCCCAATTCTTTGGTATCTCGAGTCCTTTCATTCTCTTATCACAAAATTATTCTCACTAACGCGTTAATATTTATTCATACGTATAAACTTGCGTGTACTTATGTGTGTGTGTGTGTGTATTTAGTACGCAACAATAATTTTCTTCCGTAGGAGCGGAGTCTTTTTTCATTAATTGTTGACTCACCTCTGGAGACGAGTCGGGTCACGGATGAAAGGTTTCCCCGTTGGAGGCCATTTTTCGCAGGAAAATCGATCCTGGAGGAGCGGAAACCATCGCTCGAGTCCTCGATGAATTTCCTCTCCAAACTGGCCATCTTGTTGTTTCCTGCACTTCGTTTTTTTCTTTCTTCTTTTTAATTGACTCGTGACGAATATTTGACGTTTCTGGAGAAACCTAGTAGGAATTCCGTTTCGTTTCCGTAGACCGTTTTTTTTTTGTTTCGTTTGCGAATTCGATGATGTTCCTCCATGCGCCTGGGTGCGCTTGTTATTTTTTTAAATATTTTTTTATTTCGTCGTAGGAAGCTCGTTCGGATGAAAGTATTGCGGGAAAGCGGAGAGAAAAATTTGGATCAGGAAGCGCGTTGCTATAAAACTTTCGACGACAGTTCCGTCGTTTTTGTTTTTCTGCGTTCAAGATTTTTCCAGGCTATCAAATATTTCGAAGCCCTCCGATATTGGATTTCGTCGAGGTGGAAAATCCGGTACGATTCTGAACGCGTTCTCTGTTTCAATCCTCAACGAAAATCTTGGAAAAACGTTAATCGCGCCAGTAGCGAAATGAAACAAAGAGTAAAAAAAAATATATATATATATATATATGGTTGGATAACCCAGGTGTGCGAGCCAGAACGTCATCAACGTCCGGGTTTCCACCGAACCGCGAAAAAAAAAGAAACGAAAAATAAAAAAACTGATAAGAGAAAAAGATCGGAAAAGAAGCTTCGAGTCGTAAACGGGATCGTTCAGCGTTGATGATTATGATGGATGTGGGTGGTGAGGTGTTTGGACAGATAGTCGGCCCGTGCGAAGTTCTTGCCGCACATTTCGCAGTGATAGGGTCTCTCCCCGGTGTGTATTCTGAGGTGTCTGGTGAGATCGCTTTTGCCACCGAAGGCGCGTCCACAGAAGAGGCATACGAATGGTCTTTCGCCGGTGTGTTTGCGGACGTGAAGCTTGAGATTTTCCTTGGAGCGTACGCATTTGCCACAGAACGGGCAAGCGAAGCGTCTCTCGCGTCTGTCGTTTTCATGATGATGATGATGATGATGATGATGAGCCCTTGGATTTGCGAGGCTGATAACGCGATCGCCGTTCGCTTCGGCGTTTCTAATTTGCTCGAGTTCGTCCGCGATGTTTTCGGCGTTGCTGTTTTCTTCGACGTCGCCGGGTTCGCTCTCGGTAGTACCGAGAGGGAGGCGAGCAACGCCGACGACGGAGGTTCCACCGGCTGGAGGATGGTTCGTTCCGAGATCCATCGCTTGGACGTCGCGGGACTCGTGATTCTCTTGAACGCTGGTGGTTTCGGATATCGTTTCGTCCCTCGCGTTATCACCGAAGGCTTCTCTGGTGAGATCCTCCGGGTCACCCGGATTACTTCCGGTTTCCAGTAGCGAAGGTTCCCCCGTGCTTGATACCTGATCGCTCCTCTCGACCCTCGAAATTAGCGACGATATCGATGACGAAGACGTCGCGCTGTTGTTATTGTTGTTGTTGCTGCTGCTATTGTTGTTGCCACCGGTTTGATCCCCGGTACCCCGCTGGAGTCGCTCCAACGCGTGATTCAAGCGATGCTTCTTGAATGACTTCAAATAACGAAACTGCATGCCGCACACGTCGCAAGTGAAAAGTTTGTCGGCGGGCAAACGGGCCCGATGATTCTGCTCCCGATGTTTCACGTAGGCCGACCGGTAGCGATATCGCTGTCCGCATTGCTCGCAAGTGAACGGCTTGTCGTCGTTCGGTTGACCGGCGTGTTGAAGCAACGCGTGCCGCTCCAAAAGCCACGCCGACGGAAACGTCGCGAGGCAAACGCCGCAGCGACGAGCGAGACTCGCCAGACCGGCGAAACCGGCGGTGTGGGCCAACAGAGGATTCGCCGAATGATTACCCGCGCGTTCCACCAGGGCGCCCCAACCACCAGCCTCCAAACCCAATGCCAATGAAACCTGAGAACATTCGACCGTAGTTTTTCCCTTTTTTCCGTACTTTGCGCTCTGATTCGTGAACGTTCCGAAGCTGAAGAGAAACTCGATCGGCATTAGCGTCGAAAAACAATAAAGGTTCGATCCAGTGACGAAGTTTGCCTTGTTGCATTGAAAATCTATTCTTTGATTTTTTCATTGTCCCATCCGAAAGCACCAACATTTTGGTTGCTGGATGGTTAGTGATCATTGAAGATGATTCGATTATTGTCGCGAATCGACTGGATTAAACGGCAAGAATAAAGTGTTTGTTTTTATTCGTTCGCGAACCCAAATTTGGGGTAATCGCTGCAACAGGGCTAACGTCAGATCGAATCATTCGTTCAAAGCTTTCGATATAATTCGATTTGAAAGCCAACGATTTATCTTCAACCTCGTATTCAGCTTCAGCCTCGCGGAAAATTCATCAATTTGCCGTACTACGCGACAGAGATGCACACAGGTGTAAAGTAAGACACGCGGAGTAAGAGAAGACTAAAAAAAAAAACAAACAGCAAACAGCTACAACAAAGAGATTAATGTTGGAGCCACGCGAAGACTTACCGATCGAAAAAAGTTCTCCTCTTAGCGGATTAGTCCGTGGATTAATCCCGGTTGGGGAAAACGGAGAGAGGATTACGATATTGTTAATTACTCGTCGTATCGTTCGTTCGAGGAACAAACGACGCGCACAAGAGCCAGCATTTGTTATGTTAACACAAACAGTTTGCAGTTTTTATTTCACAAATTGGTAATTTACAACTATGATATGCATTCGTTCATCTAAGAACCGAAAACAAATGAAATATAATGATAATAATAATGATAATAATAATAATCTTACGTCGTAACCGATAAATTCAGTTTTACAACGATACCGCAGCCTTTCTTCGAGGATATATTTGGATATCGATAGACGATATTTCTTCTTCATTTTTTCTTTCCTTTTTTTTTTGTTTTATTATCCGTTACGAAATGAAACACACTCGTGTATCGCGACGAATTTGCGTGGGCTGACGCGTTTCGGGGACAAATTTAAAAAGCACGTCGGGCGTTCTATTCGACATTATTTTTTTTTTTTCAGGTTTCTCCCAACGAGAGAGACAGGGAGACAAATCCGGTAAAATCTTCGAGCACGTTTGTGTGTGTGTGTGTGTGAGCGTGTGTGTGTGTATTATTTTTTAAATCTTTTTATTTTGGGATACGTCGTCGGTCGAGGTCTCTCTCTCTCTCTCTCTCTCCCTCTCTCTCTCGCTCTCGATATATTATTTATATACACGTATATACCTTTGAATCGCAAATGAAATTTGCGATTCGAAAAAATCTCTGTGGGGTGAATCGATGCGAGTACTCTGCGGGACGAGCTTTTTCGTGTCTACTTCTTTCGTTTTTTTTTTTGTCCGTCACTTCGTCGGTTCTCATCCCGATTAATATAAGACAACGTGTGTGAATTTCTGATTATCTACAACGGTACAACAATACGCGTGTCTTGTGTCGTTCTTGCTTCTCTCTCTCTCTCTCTCTCTCTCACACACACTCTTTTACTTTTTCTTTTTCGTTTGTTTGTTTTTTTCGTAATTTTTTTTTTTTTTTTTTTTTTTACGTATATAAAATCAATCTTTTTATTCTTCTTGATACTCGTGTATTATTAATGTCGTTTCCTTAGGATTTTCAGTGCAACGAAGCAGCGAAGGCGAGCTCGAGCGATCGATTCGAAGATCGACGTAAAGAGGAACGAAAAACGGGGGTGAACGTTTTCTTTCTGTATTATTATTTTTTTTTCAATTTTTTGTTTTCGCTTCCTCTCTCTCTCTCTCTCTCTCTTTTTAAATATAAATATCGAACGATTCTATCTTCGCGATAAATGCGAAGGAGATTAAAAATCGTGCGCGTAATATCGAATCGCCGTGAACATTTTGCGATATCTAGGATCAGCGAGGTCAAAATTATCGCCGATCCCGAGAATAATGTACAAACGCGATATCGTTTGTCCACCGGGTGTTCAAAAAATAACGATCGCGTTCTTTCTAGCTTTTTTTTTTTTTTAATTCATTCAATCCGACTCGAGAACGTCCCTCGAACTCGCTGAATATCGATCACTCGATCAATTGCTCTGTGTCTTTGTGTTCGTGTGTGTGTGTGTGTGTGTGTGTGGAGGTGTGACTTTTTTTTCCGACGAGAGGCAAATGTGCAGTTAATTTACTCGGTAACGATGTTGCCTTACGAACAGAATTCTTTTCACTGCCGTTCGGTAGAAAATGAGATGAAAAATATATATTTACTTTTCACTGTAACTTTAATAATATCAACCAATGATGATACGTTTCTTTTTTTTTTTTTTCTTCTGAGATGGCGAGGACAATTGCTCCATTGAAAAATTGTAGTTATTTCCGTTTATCTTTAGCTTATCTTCGTTCTCTCTTTTTTTTTTCCTCCCCTTTTCCCGTTTGTATTCGGTAAAGTGAAGCGTCGAGGAGAATCCTCCCCTCTCGCGATATATCGTGAAACAAAAAACGAAAATCTAACACGGTCTGGCTGCTGGAGGTTGGCACAAAACGAAATGAGTTAGTTGGGTGTGTTTGCTTTATTATACTTCTTTTTCTTCGTTTTCTTTTTCTTTACTTTATCGCTTTCTCTCGCTCTCCCCTTCTCTCCCTCTCTCTCTCTCTTTCTTTCTTTCTCTCTCTCTCTCTTTCGTCATCTTGTTCCATTATTTTTTACTTTTTTTTTTCCTTATGTTTGGGTTGATCCTGTCGCGCAGGGGCGTTTAAAGTGCCGGATATTGAAATTGTCCGACATGCGAGACTAGTATGAAAAATATTCCGTTGTTAACACCTTTTAAAAAAGTTATTGCATCTGGGTTTACCTATGTTGTATAGGTACACGTTTATCGTAATATTGTACAAATATTGTTGTAAGTCGGTACAAACGTTACTGTAGAAAAACATAACAATTCGTAGGTTTCGTTCTCTCATCATTTTTCCCTCGTTTTTAATCTTTCCTTCTTTTTTTTTACTTCCTCGCTCCTCATCTCGTCATTTTTCCATTTTTTAACGCTTTTTCGTTTTTTTTCTCTTTTTGTTACTTTTTGTTTTCAATATCGTTTACTGAAAGCCTATTATTGTTTTGTTTGTTCGTTAAATATTTGTCTGTAACTACTAATTATGCGAGTTTCCTGTCTACAGGGTGGCGCGGGTCGAACTCTCGAAAAAACTATCGATCTCGTGCTCTCTTATTATTTTTTTTTTTTTCTTTTTTTTACGTTTCAGTATTCGTCTCACCTTTCGCGTTCGTACGGACGCTAAAATGTACATTCCATGGATTTGTGGGCTAAAAACTAATGGATAAAAATTAAATAATGAATAAGCCGTGAATAATCGACGATCGTACGAGAGTGGTGTTTCGAAAAAAAAGGGGAAGTTTACGAATTATCGCGAAGTACTTGGATATTCAATTCGGCTAACGCGATATCCTACAATTTTCCAAATTTTTGTTTTCCCAATCGATCTTTTCGAGTAGCTTTGATCAATTCACCGAAATTCTTGGTACTTCGAAGAATTTCGACCGAACCGTTTGAAGTGAGGATTCAAGGATTAGCCTGGTTCGTGACGGGTTTTCAAGTTTTTAAAAATACGTAAAAATGCAAAATGATCCGTGTATATGCACGCGAGTGCAAGTAAGGATTTTTATTCGGATTTCGTATTATTATTTCACGAATTTCCAAGAAATAAAAACATCGCGATCCCCTTTCACGGCAACGCGGCAAAGGATCGTAAATTCGTGTGAAAAATATATAAACAATGGTATCGTCGGCTTTCTCTGCAGTCACGAGCGATTTCTTCAAAGTCCAGATTGCAACGTCAAAATAAAGCCCCGTTTTTTTGCTTTGCAAAGCGAGGTCAATTATTTTCAAGTGAACGTAATTTCTCCAGGTTGACCATACAGTTCGATAATTTCTCGAGGAACGTCAAATTCCTAACCCCAAATGGAACTTGTTGTAGATTTTTCGGTGAAAGCCGCGGATGAAAGGGGAGGCTGAGAAGTCCGAGGTACGACGGAGGAGTAAGCCGAGGTGAGAAAAGCATCGGGGGTTGGAGGATCGAACGTAGGAGGAGGGATGGTTGATAAAGGGCGCGTCGGGATTTGAAAGCGCGGTAGGAAATAGCGGGAGGGTGGCTCGTTCAACCCGGTGACCCGATCTACAAACTTGGAAACGCGTGTTAGGCTGCCACGGGAACTGGGCTAGTAGTGGCGGGTCGTTCGCGAGATCCTCCACCCTTCGCGCCCCGGAGGGCGAACTCTTTCCCTGTCCCTCCCCCTTCGCCTTTTCATCTTCGCTGCCCGAGGCATCGCCGAGGGCTCAACTTGGTGGGGATGACGGAGGCGTGTACGAGGGAAAGGTGGAACTCTCGAACGCAGAGGCGTAGGGTTTCAGCAGCCACAGAGAGAGAGAGAGAGAGAGAGAGAGAAAGAGAAAAAATATATATATCGAGAGCTGAACGAGTAGTCACGGACGTCGCGAGTAGTCGAGGTCAGACGAGGGAAACGGGAAAACCAGAGAGAGAGAGAGAGGGAGAGAGAAGGGTGAAGGGCTAAGGAGTGACACGAGGAGATCGTGCTACAATTCCGCAACTACTGCGTGGATGAGAAACGACAGGTTTGTAAGTAGTTCATGTCGGTATATATACAGCCGAGCCGAAAAGTGGGACGGGGTAAGAAACCCAAACTTCGAATGATCGGAAGACTCAAAATTCCCAATTTTAATATTCCGAAAATACAAATTTCGTAAAACTCGTGCCAACAAAAGCTTTGCACGGTGAACTTTTAATGATGTAGAACGTTTGCTCACGCGCTGGGTAAACTTCTCCTTGCATGAGCTGTACGAAATTTGTATTTTTGGTATGTTAATATTCGGAATTTTGAGCGTTCTGGTCAATCGAAGTTTGGCTTTTTCTACTATACCCCTGAAAAATCTCTCCTAAACCTCAAAATATAAAAATTCTTAAAAACGTCGAAAAAGATACGGGAGTTTCTTTCAAATCCAAATGAAGGGTTTTCGAGTCTTCAATCTCAAAAAGTATAAAACCGTGAAAAGATAATACGTGGAACGCCCATCTGGTTTTTCTGTGCGTTTGGATACGATTTTTTGACATTAGAATCTGAAAGTACCAAAAATTGACGAAAACTTGAAAAATACATAAAAATCTTCCTGATGTTTTTCAATTTGGAAAACGTATAAAAATTTAACGATTGGAAATTTAACCCCGACCATTCTACAATCGTAACAAAACGTACCGAACAAAAAAAATGTTTATACTTAAATATTTGAACCCCAGGAAGCCAGAAGTATATGGTATTCTCAGAGAGGACAATTATATTATAAATTTACTAATATCATCGATATGTACAATACCATAGATATATCATAGGGTACCATTGCAACACCATGGAATCATGAAATCCAAGAATGTCCAATATACCATATGTATGATAATTAATACCACATATACATCACGCATGTGATATCATTAACGATATAATTGTCCTCTGAGGAAGCTTCCTCTATGAAAAACACCAAAACCGTGTTGAAACCTCAAAAAATAAAATCAAAAGAAATTTCTTTCACAGTACCCACGACGCCCTTTCCCTTTTCCCGAATCCCTTTGCGAAAAATCGACAACGATAATCCATCTCCTCATTATTATCATCGACGTAGCCCAAAAATTTGCAACTTCAAGTCCCGAGCGATATTACGTGATAACATTCTTAAAATGGAATTGCGAAGATGGACGGGTGCCCGAGAAAGCGGAGGAAAAAAAAGGCCGACCTACTCGTAGGCGCGTGAGGTTGGAGTCGCGTCAAAGAGCGACGGAGCGAGAGAGAGAGAGAGAGAGCGAGAGAGAGAGAGAAAGAGAGAAAAGGAGAGAGCCAGAACATTAACTGGTAGGGATAGGCGTGTACAGAGGCGTAGGCACATCGTCAGAAACGTGAGGGGATTTCTGGTGGGGGTGTCCGATGAAAGAGACGAGGGGATCCGTCGGTGTATATCGTAAGCTCGATCGTACAGCTGTGCAGATGAGAGGGGATAGGCGTAGGCGTAAGAGAGAGAGAGAGAGAGAGAGAAAGAGAAAGAGAGTTCTCGGAGTAGGCACAGTCGCGATCACGAGTGGCGGTCCGAGGCTTAAGGGGGAAAGTACGCAGTCTTTGGAAAGGGCGAACGATCGGAAGGGGGGCGAGGGATGGAGGAGGGTGGGTGACGGAGGTGGCGGCGTGAACGGTGTGAAAGAGAGAGAGAGAGAGAGAGAGAGGGGAGGAGGAGGGAGGTGTACGTCTGGGAGGGCGCGAGAAAGAAGTGATCAGAGAGGGCGAGAGGGGAGGCAAGAGGGAAAAAGTGACGTAGGCGGGTACCGGTAGAGGGGTCAGAGGGGACATCCTGGGTAGGCGTGACATTGGGCGGTACCAGGTGTGTACACCCCTGACCTCGAGGCGCGTGTCGTCGAATTCGTACATCGTACCTCGCGCTGGCTTTCCTTCCTTTCTTCGCTTTAATCTCGTACGTACGATTTTTTGTTTTTTTTTTTTTTGTTTTTTTGTTTTATTATTGCAACGAAAAAGAAAAAGAACGAAGAAATACCGGTCTTCTCGTCGTTCCGGAAGGTTCCCTCTTCGAGTAAACGGCAAATTCGTTAGCCCTCAAAAAACGACACGTGCTTCGTTCCCGAACGTCTCGCCGATCTCTATGATTCACTGGAGAGGGAGTGGGGCGGGCTTGCCGGGGTTTGGTTGAATCGGAGAGGGGAGGGGGCGGGGGAGGGAATATATAGTCCCGCGTAGAGAGTCACATCAGCTCTGTCACTTTGGAATTGAAGGGGTAGCTCGATGCAACGGGATTCTTCCTTTTTTTTTTGCCCCTTTCGTTCTTTTTCTTGCCTTGCTTACCACTTTGGCTATATATAGGCTCGGGCATTTCTCCACTGGACGGTAATCTCTTTCATCGCTATTCTCGCATGTTCTTGATCGCCGTAGCACGCGCGCGCCCGCGCCCCACGTTCCGATTGATCGGTGTACGGAAAAACGCGTTGACGATGCACTCGCTTTCTCACGCTTTTCTTCGGCCTCGTTAGAACCTAAGCGGGGTGAATCTAACCATCGATTTTATTTTTCTTTCTCTTCGTTCTTTTTGTTTTTCATCGATTAGGAATAACGTACGAATCGAATCAATTGCCGAAAGCTCTTAATCGAAATTCTGTTTTTTTTTTTAAACCAAAAAGACGCAAGTTTCGTAGCGTTGAAAATTAAGGGAATCATTACGCACGCAAAACACTTTGGGACGACTTGTCTGATAGCGCATGAATTGTCGAGTTTGCGATTTACAAGAAATTCCTGTATTCCTTGATCAAACGAAATCCCCGAGTTCTCAAGTACGACGAATTTTTGCCGAGTTCGAGAATTCGATGAAATTACCGAGTTTGAAAATTCGATTATTTCGACTCGCGATAGATTTGAATAGTGAAGTTTTTTTTGTTTGAATATAGCGACGCATTGATGAGACGCGCCGCCGATACAACTCGCATTGTCGCAAAACTCGGCCTTAAGGTTTACACCGGTCGGCAAAGTTGGAACGAGTACGCGCCCGAAGGCAAATTAAAAGTATATGCGCGGGGTTGGAACCCTCGTTAAGTGTATCGCGATTCGCGGTTAAATGTACCCCTCCCCCCTGCCCGGCTTTTCCGGAACCTCCGCTTGTAAATAATTAAGGAATAAAGAGGCGAAGGTTTTTCCATGCTTTACGGATAAAAAAAAAAAAAAACAAATTGCGACGGTGGATTTTGCAACGTGACTTTGAAATAGTGAGAGGTAGCGATTTTGAAGTTTCCTCGACTTTGTGAAAGTTTTATCAAGCGAACGGAAATGTAAACGTAGATGAAGCGATTTTTGCATTACGATGAAGAAAATGAAGAAATAAAGGGAATATTCGTTTTCTTCTCATTTGTAAGCCTTAATGAGACTTTACGTTGGAGGAATCGGAAAGAAATCCAAAGTTCGACTTTATTTTCATTTTTAAATAATGAAAATAAATTTTCATCGCTGAACGCGACTAAAATAAAAAGTGCAATGGTAATAAATATAATGGTAATAAAATCTGCTTATCTCTCGATATTCAACCCATTGCAAAGCTTAGAACCGAGTGCAATCGTGCAAGTACCATATATGTTACGCTTCATCGTGTTCCAATTTTGTCAATATCGAGATAGATGCACTTGAATTTTTTTTCCGCGGAATTTCCTACGAAAGGAACGAACAAGCAAATTCATCGGAATCCCCTTTTTCCTTCGCTTTCGTTGCAATCTGGATTTTTCGGTCACCGATTAAGATCACTAATTCAGATTAAAAAAAAAAACTTTGTCACTTCGCCGGGACAAAAATTGGCATTTGATTGATTCAAAACGTGATCGAGAAAAATAAGTTCGAGGTTTTGAGTTAACCCGAACCTCGTAAGAGTTAACTTGAGTTAACTATAACTTGAGTCAACTGAAACTTGAGTTAACTAAAGCTTTAGTTAACTAAAACTTGAGTTAACTAAAACCTTAACTCTTAAGGTTTTAGTTAACTCACGCTTCGTAAGAGTTGATGCTTGAGTCAACTCAAACCTCGTAAGAGTTAAGGCTCGAGTTAACTCAAACCTCGTAAGAGTTGAGGCTCGAGTTAACTCAAACGTATGACAAAGGTCTTACGTCGTCGGATGAAAAAGCGATTTTCCATAGGAAAAAGTAGCAATAGGAATAAACGCGTACGATTGCAAGGGTAGGTGCATATGAGCCCTTCCTAATGCTGCTAATAACGAATTCATGGCCCGGTTTACCGCATTCCGTTTCTCCCTCTCGCTCTCCCCCTCCCTTTCTCTTTCCCTCTCTTCCCAGCTGTTTTACAAGTTCGCTGGCAACCTCCTCTCATAGGAAGAGGGAAGAGCCGGCTGAGGGGTTGGGGATGATTTGGCTCGGGGTTTGTACACGCGCTCGTTACATTCATGAAGGTTGTATAACTGTAGAGACGCTTGGCGAAAATACCGCGTATGACGTCGATTTTGCGGCGTTGCAGTTAATTCCTTCGAGTATTGCGTGTTCCTTTCGCCCCCTCCCTCTTGTCCCTCCAACCCTTGCGTTTTTGTACTTTTATCGGGCTTTTTAGCTGATTTTTCAAATGTTCCACCAAGTACTGTCATTTCATTTTTCTTTAGCCGGTACGACGCGATTTTTCGTTTTGACGAAACAAACGCGCTTTTTCCAAATTAAAATTTACTTTTTCGGGCTTGTCCTCTCTCGTAACGATCGGCAAATTTCACTCGGGTGCGAATACACGTCACGAAAGAAAACAAAATAGTTTTTTTTTTTTTTCGATTCTTGTAATATTTTTATGAAAATTCAGAGTGTTAAGTGTTAAAGAATCGATGAATTATGGGAATAATAATAATAGTGTTCCTTAGTGACAAAATGAGATCTTTGTGTCATGAAATAACGTCAGGCTTTCGCTTTCTCGTTTTTTATCATTATATCCATCTCCATCTCTTTCTCTCTCTCTCTCTGTTTCTCTTCTATTCTCCGTTAATAAATCTCACGTGAAAAACCGACAAAAAATCGGTTGAAAAAAAGTCCCTTGGATCAACGAAACCGTTAATTCATGATGGCCATGGAAAATTGCGAGATGAAGTACCGAAACCCTTGATTATCCCAATAATTCCTTAGTCTTTTGAATCCCAAGAAATCTTAGGATAGCCAATAATTCCCTTTTTTTTTCAATAACCAATTTCTTGGCATCTTCGATTGACAGTTTCGGTCGACCCGAGCTTTTTTTCCACCAACATTCCAACATGAGTATTCCCCCGTGATATTTATTTCACGTTCGACCGATGTTTTTGGATTTATCAATGTTTTCTTTTTTACGTGACGTCACCGCGATTGCCGAATAAAAAGGATACCAGAGGATGTGTTCCACGATTTATCTTTCACGGATGGTAGAGACGAATTTTTTTGTTTATAAAAAACAAACAAACAAAAATATATATATATATTTTTTTTTTTCACGTCGCGAAACAAGCAATTAATTGGGAACTCAATGGATATACTTGAACGACCTTGAAACTTCTAGAATTAGTTGCACCAAGACGAATCTTTCGTTTGTACAACGTCCCTCTGTGATCCAAGGGTATTTTGCGTGTCGGGGCGGGGGGGGGGGGATTTTTCGGGGAATGTGCGGTATTACGTAACTTTGGAAAATCGTACAAAACGCGCCAAGTACATTATTAAGATATCGGTGAAACAATACGTAGCGCATCCGTGCCCAATGTACAAACAATAAAGTATTTTTTTTTTTTTTCACTCACGTTTCCACAAACGCACGCACACTCGTAAGCACATAAATATAATATTATTGAAGTTTGCATCGTATGAAAAATCGAAAAATCGTACGAAAAACAAACATTTTTCAACTTCTCAAAATTTCCGACCGTCCAAAACAAAAAAATCACTTTCGTCATTTAAATTCTAGCGAACCTAATCAACGAAATATAAAAAAAAAAAACGTTTTATTCAATTCCGCTAAGGCGACCTCAACATTCCAAAGTACGCGTAATTCAAATTCTCATAACGCATAATAAGTAAATCGTTAATAAAGAGTCATCGAAAGACTTTTCGTAACTTTAGAATTATCAATACCGCGACGACGAATCAAGCTTGAAAAAAAAAAAAAAAAAAACTGAATTTCCATTCCAACGATGCAATCTCCAACGTCATAAAAAATACGATTACGAGTGTGCGTCAATCTGTGTACGTACGAATGTACATATATATACATACATATATATATATATGTATATATATATATATATATATGTATATATATATATATATATATATAACCTAACTAATATTCTCAACGTTATTCTGTTCTTTTTTTGTTTTCATTGCACTATATCCTGCCTAAAAGTTCATATCGTCGTACAGTATCAATATGTTTATACGTGTCTCTCTCGACTCGTTTGTTTCCTTTCTCTGCTCATCCTTCTCCCCTCTCGTCCTCTTTTCTCTCGTCACTCCCCCCACCCTCTCTTTCTCTCATTAATGTTTATAATGCCTATGCTTCATTTACATAATAATAAATTCTTGTCGTACAGCTTAAATACTCATATAGGTAATTGCAGTTGAGATATATTAACCTCCTATTCACATATTCAACTATATCAATACGCCGGTGTATATAATCGTTCTATATTATATTTTATTTTATTTTACCTTTTTCTTTTCTCGCATTTATTTTAGGGGGGGGGGGGGGGGGGGGGGGGGGGGGGGGGGGGGGGGGGGGGGGGGGGGGGGGCTTGCGGATGTTTTTCTTTTTTCATCGTATGTAATATATATGTATACATGTATATACACAAACGCACGCACACGCACGCACCCCCAGATGGATTTATATATATTTACACACACCCACACACGTGCGCACGCGCGCGCGCCCACACACGCACACACACGCACACACACGCGTCCACGTATGCCGTAAAGCAATTTCTTGTGTCTTGTATTTACAGCGTTGATTATTCTATCACTCGTTCTAATCGTTATCGCTATCGTACAATCGCTCGCGCTCGACATTTTTTTTTTTTCTCATTTGTTTTTTTCTTCTTTTCAATATACTCGTGTATGCGTGTCAATGTGTATGTCCGTGTGTGCGTGCGCGTGCACGTGTACGTGTAGGTAAGTGCCCGTGTGCGTAAATTGTATGTGTGTGTATATATACTTATATTTATATTATACCGTGTATAGTACTAAACTATTAAAATACTAGTATAAATATCTCTTGACATATAATATATATTTTCATATATATATATAATATAATATATATATTTATATATATATATATTTTTTTTGTTTTTATTTGTTCATTTATATATGTATAGTGTAGCTTATAAAACGGCGTCGAGTGAAATGTCAACGGTCTGTTTTATTTTCTTTTTCCCCCTCCTGCGACCATTAATTCTTTATTTTTTTTTTTCCTTTTTCTTTTCGTTCATCCGTGATGCGCGGTACAAGAGTTCTCGAATTAAACGACATTGTTACGTTGCGATAAGTACCGTTGCACTTCGACCGTCGCACCGTTATCGACGTTCTTTTGTTATTATTATTATTATTATTATTTTTTTTTTTTACTTCTTTCCTTTCACCCTTTCGTACGTTTATTGCTATTGGATTCATTGCAAAGTAGGTTCCCTCGCGTGAACTGATATTACCTTTCTGTCCCCTACGATTTTTATCATACTCCCCCCCCCCCCCCCCCCC
>JAPYZI010005632.1:0-10091 GCA_030523105.1 Ophioninae sp. A BG-2022a | reverse complement strand
CATTTTTCTTTGCTTCGATCCAGGCTTTCGACAAAACTTTTATGATATTCGTAATCAGCATGAAATTTACGATCAGATAGACCCTTTTAAGAATTTAAAAATAAAAAAACAAACAAAGAAAAACGTCAGAAAAACAGTCTACAAAAGGTTTTTCGCGTTTTCCCAGTCTAATTTTCCACTTTCGGCGAAAACTCGGGCATATTCGTAATCAGCGGAAAATTTCCGACCAAATACACCCTTGTAATACTTAAAAAACGGAAAAAAATATCCCTTGTAATACTTAAAAAACGGAAAAAAATATTTTTCGACTTCCCCGGCCATCTTTTCCGGAATCTCAAAAATCGCGATATTTCAAAAGGTCGTAGAGTGAGCTTCTCATACGCTGTGGAGGTTCATTAGGGGAGTTTGAAAAAGGTTTTTGCCTAACTTAAATAATGGCGTTGGATTCGTATCGATATCTCTTACAGTTTCCCCGGAAAGAGCACTTTAAAAATCGCAAAAAAAGAGGCAAAGGGGTATGTATGGAAAAATTTGCAAAAATCGATCGTCCAACTTTGAAATTCTGCCAAAAATCGAAAAGTCATCGGACTTGAATTATTAAAAAAGCATTTTGAAGAGAAAATGATAACGAAGAGATTGAGCGCAGAGTGGAGCGCCAAATCCGAAAGGAAAAGAAGTTATCGCTGATTTAGCGAGAAAACTTATTTTTCCCAAATACCGAAAAAATGTTTGGATTTTTAATATTTTTTTAAATAGTCCATTTCGAAGTAACTTTGTCCCCTGAACACGAACAAACCATTAATTTCCCCCAAAATCCAAAATTTCTCTGAGAAAATCGTAAAAAGTGTATGAAAAGAAATTTTTTTTTGCCGCGTGCAGTGCTTTCGATAAAAATTCGATGATATTCGTAGCGAGATGAAAATTTTCGATTGGATGGACCGTAAAAATAATTGGAGAATCGAAAGAATCGCGAGAAGCGGGAGGGTCCGCGCGGTGGGCGCGCTACGCGCCTGATCGGCTGACTCTAAAAATTGCCGATAATTCAGGGGCTGATCGGGGAACCACGCACGCTTGTATCAATCGATCAAGAATTTCACGCCCGAGCCCCCACTTCACGAATGACGTTCCGTCGCGGGACACCCTTTGCACGTAGATACGTATGTTCATACGTATATATATACAGACATATATCTACGCTTAAGCACAATTACAATTGTATACATTGAAACACACGTCACGATTATAAACTGTATATTTATTCAACGTATCGAGGAAAGTATGTACAATTAATAATATGGCATGCACGTATACGTCTTTCAGCGTGAAAATCGTATAATCGTTTGGGAAAACTCGACGCAGGGGATTTCACCAAACGGCGCCGATGATTCGCTTCGCCCGACCGGAGATCCCGATCGCGATAACGAAATCTAAAGAAACCGCAAGAACGTTTGAATTGAAATTGTACCGATACGTGCTCTTAAGGCACTTATTAAACATCACTACGGGGAAGAGGGACGTGTTTATAGAATTCCCATCGTATAAAAAATAATTTGAATAGTACGCCACTGGTAAGGCATAAATTGCTCAATTGTACGAATTGCACTCAGCGATGCAGGTATGAAAGTCCATCCTCACGGGGCTTTTCGACCGAGCAACGATGCATCTCTTTATCATTGAATTATGTACAATGTCTAAAAAAAATAAAAAATTAATGAATATACAGGGTGTAAAAGAGGGGGAAAAGAGGACGATTAAAAATTGTTCGACACGGAAGAGTCTCGCTACGGGGCTACGCACTACCGTTCGTTGCCCGCGATGCTTCTTTCAGGAATAAGCAATCGTAAGAAACGCCTCGCTCGATATTTCTAATCCTAACTTAAAGAATCTGGTAAAAGTAGCGAATTCTTAGGCGACGTTACACGGCCGTAAAACGTAAAACGCGCGCGTGTGTTTCCGCGCGCCCGAGTCGATAGCGACGGACATTGAAAATGTAAACGCGGCCGGCAAACGCAGAGTCAAGCGTCGTTCCAAAAACCACCGAATTACATTCGTCACGTTCGACTCAAAGAACAAGAATAATATTTGTTCGCCCTCTGTGCGATATTGCGATTCGTCAGCGCTGCGGAAGATGTTTGTTTTTCTTCGCGCGGTCGGCTTAGCTTCGTAATTGCATTGTTGAAAATTGCAAGAATTCGGTAAAATAAGAAGAAAAGTTTAAAAGTACCGGTACTCGAAGAGGATCGCGACCCGCATCGCGCGTGACGGGATCGTCGAAACGTTTCCTCGTTGCTGCTGCGCAATCGTATTACGGGTATCGCGAAATACTCGAAGAGTTTCCGTACGCGAAACAATAAAGGAGATCGAGATATTACACGGACGTTCAGGACAATTCGTCGGTCGACTTGTTTCGTTCTTCCTCGACGAGTTGCCTCGTTCGATTGAAAGCCTCTGTTTTCAAGAAATCAACGGTCTTGTAGACGGTCGTGTTCGGCGGGGACTGGGCCGGTGGCAATGCGCTCGACGCGAAGCTCTCGGACGCGTCGAGATCGAGATCCAAATACTGGAGTACGACGAGACGCCGATTCGACGCGGGAATGAACGTACTGTGGTCGTGATAGTAGTATATCTGCAACGCAAAGACATTTCGGAGGGTAGTGCTCGCTCGGCTCGCGCGGAGGTAACGACCACGAGCTTCGGAGCTGTGAGTGCGAGAGAGAGAGAGAGAGAGAGAGAGAGAGAGAGAGAGAGAGAGATAACGCAGAGCGGAAACACGGTACCTCCTCTTTGTCATCGAGAGGATCGTTGTCCTCGTCGGAGGTGGAATGATGAGTCGAGTGAGCGTGGGAGGGTGGCGTCGGGCTCGGGGCAGCGCGGATTCTTCCTCTGCCGGGCGGTGAGGCCAGTTGAAGAGGTCCATCGATCGTTGGTTTGTTCAAGGATGGTTTGAGCTTACGATTAATACTGGGAGGTTCGGCCGGCGAATGTTCGGCCGAGCTTATTTCCGGGACTGACAAGACCGGACCGGGGGACGCTTCGTTGCTTATTACCGAGGTAGAGTCGCTCATTTTTCTGCCCGGTTTGAGTTCTCGATAGACAACGGGGGGCGGCGGGGGAGGTGCGGCGTTGCACGCCGCGCCACTCGACGAGTCTCTTATCAACGGACTCGGAAGATTCGAGTAGGTGGCGGTCGTTGAAGTCTCGGAACGCGGGCTGGACGGTTCCTCGTCGTGGAAATCGTATCGAAACACGCGATCGTCGAGGCTCGAGGGTGCGGCATTGCTGTAACAGTGCCGCGAGCTCGTCGCGCCGAGGCTGCCCGTTCCCATCTCCGAATTACTCGTTCCGGGCTGATGCGATCGCGGAAAGTCATAGGTCTCGTCGGTGACGACAGCGGTTGCCGGGGTGGAGGGTGCGGGCGTTGCCGGTGTTGCCGGTGTCGTCGGTTTCGAACTCTCGGTCGCGCCGTCGAGGTTCAAGTAATTGTGACCCGGATTCTCGGGCAGCATGTGAGGCGGCTTGGGAGGCCTGGGCGGCGCCGAGGCTGTCTCAACCGCCGGTGGAACCGGCGAATCAACGATCGTCAATTTCCCGAAACGTTTTTGGACGCTCCACGAGCCTATCTCCGGATCACCGCTGCTGTGGCTCGGTCGCGGCTCCGCTGAACCAACGTTCGAATTCAAGACTCGCGCGTTCGGCGATGCTCCTTGGATTACGAAGAATCCGCGGGCGAGCGCCAACTCGCGCGTGTACAATGGTTAATCGTTATTTCCTCACCGGAAGGAAACGTTTCCCAATTGACGGTCGGCACGGGCGTTGTCCACTCGTCGTCGGTGAACACGCTGTCGACGTCCGTCGCGGTCGGGGAGCGAGGCGGCGACGGCGCCAATTTTCGAGGGGCGTCGTAGTGCTCCGGTCCTTGACCCACGCCCGAGCACGGAGAGCCGGCGTCGTTCAACCGTCGGCCGGAGATACACTCGCTGATGGGTATGTAGGGTCCCGATATCGTGCTCGTCGGCGATATCGGCGGAGAATCCTGGGACTCGTACGGAAACACTGGAAAAAAACGTCGGGCGTGAGCTCGAGATCGGCGGAGCGCGGATCGCGCTCCGACGAGCGTCGCGCGACGCTTCCTCACTCCGGCACTGTTGCTCCTCGTCCTGAGTGTAGGCTTTCAGTTCGCACACTTGACACACGGCGTTCACCCATTTGTTCATGTCGGCTTCGCTCTCCGCGACCAGATAGTAAATTCTCTTGGGGGTCTTGACGTTGAACATGAACTGATACTTTTGCTTGCGATTCTCGAATCTGAGTCCGGCGTCCACCTGCGGCAAGGAAAACAATGACGAATCTGGCGACGGACGGTTCGCTACCTCGCGTCTGGATCGCCCGGCGCACCTGCTGGCACTGATCCAAATCGATGCGCCCCTTGAGTTTGCGACATCTCCTGTCCGTATAATATTCTAGGAAATATTGGCCGGGCAATTCGCCGCTGTCCCTCAGAGCGAACCATCGCTTTCTCCATCTCTGTTGAGTAAAATTCACACCCGTCAAACGATAGCGAGAGCGCGTCACTCGGGATCGGAATACGCGTGTCGTCGCTAAACGGGCAAAAATGGATATTACGATAGTTCGCGAGGTTATTCCGAAAAAACGCGTACGCGGAAAAGCAGGAGATGAAACAAGTGTCGTGTACTTAACCGCTCTCCAGAGTTTCGTCGGTGGCGATTTGATGAGCCAACCCTCGTGAACAATTTCCTGGGAAGTTTTGAGCTCCTCCATGCCCGTCCTCGAAACCCGCGGGCCTCCCTCGCTTCGACTCGTGTTTTTTCTTTCTCTCGCGCGATGCGTCAAAAATCCTTTCAATATCGCATGGTCCCTGTCGCGTTTGCGGACCCGTGTCTCTCTTTTGTACCCAACACTTTCGAATATGCGCGCGCGCGCGCGCGCGTGTGCGTGTGTTTTTTGTTACTGTCCACTGTCGTGAATGCACTTGAAGGTCCAACCAACACTGACCGACCGATACGACGGCGACGACGACGACGACGACGTCGACGACAACAACGACGACGACGACGACGACGACGACGACGAGGACGACGACGTCGACGACGAGGACAACGACGACGACGACGACGACGACAGCAACGACGACATAATTACGATCGTATCTATTTTCGGTTCCAACGCAACGATACGATCTCGAAGTTCACATCGCGCTCACAGCGAGACGAAAGGAAAAAAAGCGAACCGCGGTTACGCGCGTTAATCGAACGTCATGACGCGTTACGAGGCGATTCTCTCATCTATCTCCGATATTCGAAGGAGAGGAAAATAGGTTTCCGCTCGCGCCAGCGTTCCTTCCTACGGTAATCGAAGAGTCGGAGCGGTCGCGGTCGACATTCTCGCTACCGCGTACGGTAACCGTACACGACGCAAGTGCCGAACGAATACGCGGTCATGAAACGTACGAGCGCCACTGTCCCAAGCGCGAGTCTCGACCGCGCATGGGCCACCGACGCCATCTTGGATTTGCAAACGTCGATCCGTTCGGTCGCGGCACCCCGCGTCCGCCTTAAAATTTCGTCAGTCGTCCGTGTGAAATCCTTCTCCGTCCTTGATCGCTTCGAAATTTGTTCGGAAGGCTCGGGAGAGCGAACGTTTACAGCGGTGATTCCGTTTTACGGGACGAACCGAAACAAAGGAGACGCGAGAGGTTCGTACGGTGCGCATCGACCCCATTGCGATCCGGGTAACGATCGCGGTGGGTGCGGCCACGAACGAAACGAGTACGAATTCGCCGCTCCCGATGCAACCGAGAGCCCGTTCGCAACCCGATTCGGAGATACAACGAGATTCACGCGCGAGTCGCCGCTCGCTCTCGGTCAGCGGCCCGCAATACGGAACGCGCTTATCCAAGTCGGAGCGCGCGTTCGATCGTTCGCGACGCGCCCCGTCGAATTATCGAAAAAAAAAGGAGAAAACGCAGATCGGGAGATGACGCGCGAGTCGCCGTCCGTCGCGCGCCACGGGCGCAACGGACGGAGAGACGCGGAGGAACGATACAAGGCCGCGTTCTCTCTTTCTTTTCCCTTTCTCTCGGTAACGGGATCGTCGATGAATCTTGCCCTTTTTTAAACCCGAGTCGGACCGCGAACGTACGCCACGCGCGTCGAGTCCGAAACGACGCGACCTCGAAAATTTTCCGATAGACCGCGGTCCCGAACTCGACGACTCTCTTCGTTTCGCCATTTTTGGAGGTTCGAAATTGTCAAGCGCGGAGGATAATTCGTTCGGCGAGCGAAGAGATTCCAAAAGGAAACGTACAAAACGGGCGCGTAAAAGAGACGGAACGAAGGATCCGAACGGGGCCGAGCGCGACCGGAGCCGAGTTATTTCGAGCTCGAATAGAAAACGATCGTCGGCCGAGCGAGACGGCGCGTCGAGAGAACCGCGAGCGAGTCTCGAATCGGGCCGCTCGGGCAAATCTCATCGGACACCGCCGCGTAAACTTTCGATCGTTTATTGTACAAAATCAACGAACGCCTCGGCAACAACGCTACGACGAAACAGCTATCCAACGAGCGAATATCGTACATCGTACGGTAACGGTGATCATTAATGGTTCGTTGCGTCCGTACAGCACGCGTATCGATAATAACGGTTGATCCCGTTTCTCGTCCGTTTCCGGGCGCGTTTCGTTTTTGAACGGGGTACGGAGCGTGAATCGTCGATACCGTTTTCGCGGGGGCTGCCCGGTCTTGGACGTCTCGCGCACAATTGTAACGTCCGTCCCGTATATTTCTTATTTCGTCCGGATTCCTCGTCTTCGCGACAGAGGCGCGCGCGTAAGCGTCGATCGTTTCGTGGACCATCGGGCGTAACGTTATCGGCGGCGCGGCGCGCACGCTCCGTGCATACGCGCCGCGAAATCTTTCCCCCTCCGTTGGCACCGCCGATCGACGCGTCGTCTCTTCGAGCCTCGCGTCGCGTCCGCGTTCGCCCGGTGACGTTTCGTTTTCTCTTTCGATATCCGTAAACCCGGCAGGAATCGCGTTCTCTCGTGGTCGGTTCGCGTCGCGAGTCTTCTTCCCTCGGCTCGGCGCGCGGCGTACTTTTAAAAAAACTGTTCGAGAAACGCGCGCGGAGGTAACGCTCGGCGGAGGCAAGGACGGGCGCGCGAGCGTTCGTTCGTACAACCGTTTCGTCGCGCGCGTCCGTCCCTCGCTTCTTCGTTCGTTCGTAATCGTCGATCGTAACGAGGACGGACGGACGGACGCCGCGATCCTTGGAAACGCGGTGAAACGTGGAACGTCCGGGAATGAAAAACTTGGGTAACGAGTGCGCGACGCGTATCCGGGTTCGTCCGTCGATGACTCGAACGAAGAGATCGGATATTCGGGGGGGGGCGCCGGAACGAACGTTGCCGGGCGAAAGAGATTCGATCGCGGTAATTCCGTATCGAGGGTAGGTCGGACCACCGGTACGGGATCGACGAGGCTGCGCGCGTCGCGAGCCACGATCGACGATCATCGGGGTCCTTTTCGTCGAGCGATCCCGCTTCGTTCGATGAAAAATATAAACGCGCCGCGTTCGGGTTTTCCCGTGTACCTTCGATCGTTCCGCCGCCAGGAACGAGCGACTTTACGCGCCGTTTCGCGGCTCGTTCGTTATCAACGAAGCCACGGTCGGTCGGCGGTCGCGTCCGCGTTCGCCCGGAAAGAAACGATCGGTAGACGCGGATCCGTGCGTCGAGCGAGGTATCGACCCGCGGGACCGCTCGATACCTCGCTATTCCCCGATAACGCGCGAACGAACAGCGAAAAGAACGATCCGAGCCGAGGGGGGGACGGTGGGAAGGAAAATATCGGTGAAGCGGACCGGTGAAACGACTCACCGTTTCGCGGAGGCGAGGATAAATTTCATTATTACGGGAATAAAAGGTACACGATTGTCATCTCCGGGATCCCCGACGTCGGCGGCTCGTTCGTCGGCGGTACGCGCGGATACGCGTAGCGCGGAAAAATACGGAAACGTCCGCGTTGAAAAGAACGCTCGCGATTATGACGAATGACGCGTTCGAACGGCGAGGAAAGGTGCGCGCGCGTCGGAGAGAGAGAGAGAGAGAGAGAGAGAGAGAGCGAGGACGAGCGCGGGAAGGAAGAGGGAGAACGACGCATCCTACAATTGTTCGTCGAGACGATGCAACATTCGTACACGCAATTGTATTTTAAACGTAATAAACGATCAAAAATTTGTTACATATCTGTATCGGTGTAGCCGCGCGCGCGAAGGTACGGTACACGGGAGTCGTGGAACCGGAAGTCGCGCGGCGCGAATCGCTCGACGGTTGTCTTCGAGCGGTGCTCCAGCGTCGATCCTCGCGAGCAGCGCCAACGAAAATTCAAGGATAAAGGCCAAAATAAAAAGATTGAAAAAAAAACGGGGGGGGGGGAGGAGCGCGAGAAGAGGGAGAACGGTGGAGGAAGGAAACAAATAACGCGAACCGAAAGGACTCGGACACTTTTCAGAGCGGGTTCCGCGATAAACGCGACCAAGCGCGACGCGACCAAGGCCAGGTAAAAATGACGACGTAGAGATTGCAGTTTGGAAAAGCAGCATTCTTGACGAACTTTCCCCTCTTGATATATAAATACACGTAGTAACAATTCTTTCGACCGTTCTCGCTCGAGTCTTCCTTCGATCGATTTAAATAACTATTTACGAAAGATTTCATAATAAAAAGTATGTACCGCTGTACTCTCGTATTTCCTTTCCTCCTTCTTCGTTCAACAACGAGGCTTCGTTAAATACTATCGTAATCTCCGTTAAGCTTTACGCGTTTGTTTCGTCGTCTCCTCGGGCCCCCCTTTTCTCGCGTAACCGCGATACTCGAAACGTTCCTCGATTCACGAGTCACGCGTTATATCTATAATTTACAAACGCAACGATCCGTTCGCTTCCACGTCCGAGCTCGCGTCGTCCGCGGCTCCCTCGATCGCGCGTAATCGCGTCTCGGTCGTCTCTCGCGACGAAAAAAACGATAGAGGGCGGAATCGGATGTTTCAAAAAAAAAAAACAAATCGTATAATATATATATTTTTTATATAGCGTTGCATCGTTCGTCTTTTCGCGATACAATAGCGAATCGCCGCGAATACTCCGCGTACCAACGCGCACTTTCCGATTCGACGAGACGGAGGGAGAGACGGCGAAAGAAACTTCGCGATCGGGGGGGGGGGGGGCGAACGGCGCGCGCGGGACGCGGATCGCGGAAAAGAGCGACGTCCGGTGGTCGAACTCGAGATCAACAAAATTGTAACCGTTGGAACGTTCGCGCTCGAATCGTACAGAGGCTTCGTTCGATTCGTCAAGGTCGCCGGTGAAAACCGTCGACGACCGCCTTTGCTCCGCGAACTCCGCGGGCGATCGTCGGCGGCCGAACTTTCGATCACCGAGCCGCGCGGTTACAGAAACACTAAACGATTAGGGGTAGGCTCGATCACCGCTGGGACCGCGTCGTCGCGACGAACGAGAAAAAGGATAAAAACGGCACCGATCGCCGTCGCTCGTTTTCGGCGAAGAGAGCGTTGGTACGCGCAGCCTTCGAACCGTCCGTCCTTCCTTCCTTCCTTCCTTCCTTCCTTCCTTCCTTCCTTTTTTCGTCTTAACAATTAACTACCGTCACAGGTAAAATACCCGTTCTCACTTTCTTCAGATTTATACAACACTGTCCTAGACACAGCCATACTAAGCCAAATACTTTTGGGTTTTTGTATTTTTTTGTCGTTACGATTGACACGTCCCCCTCTCTCTCCCTCTCTCTTTCTCTTTCGGGCGCGCGTGCACCGTCCATTTCCATCGTTAGTCGTAATAAAAATCGATCGTAGATGTCGAGTTCGCGACACGCGTCCCCTGAACGCGAAACGAAAAAATCGTGACGCGTCCGCGCCTCGGATATCGCCGCTGCTTGGCTCGGTAAAAAAAACGTGCAACAAAATGTTACCCCTTTTCGGTATAAATTACATAAAAAAAAACGTTTACATCGACGTCGATTAAATTATTGGGGGGGGGGGGGGGGGAGGGGGGCCGCG
>JAPYZI010005631.1:0-16414 GCA_030523105.1 Ophioninae sp. A BG-2022a | reverse complement strand
CGTTTGGGTTTGTTTGGGCTTGAGTCATTCGTTTGGGTTTGTTTGGGCTTGAGTCATTCGTTTGGGTTTGTTTGGGCTTGAGTCATTCGTTTGGGTTTGATCGGGTTTGTTTGGGCTTGAATTTAGTAGGTTTGGGTTTCAATTTCGATTAATTTGGATTTGTTTGGGCTCGAGTCGTTCGTTTGAGTTTGTTTGGGCTTGAGTTCGATAAGTTTGGGTTTCGATTTGGGTTAGCGATGTAAAATGGGATCCCGGCAAGGTGGAGGGGAGGGGGGGGGGATAAAAGGGCGATGAAACGCGTTTCGCCGCGTGCGGAGTCCTCGTACAAGCGTTACACGAGACAAGAAGAAGGACGAGAGGGATTACGCGTATATCTTCTCGGTGATATCGCAACCGGAGATCTGAGACACGATCCGCGTGAGCTATATCGCGTACACGTGTACGCCCGGCGATGAGATTGCGCGTGTCCTCGCGCGCGCTTTCCTTCACCGAAAGAGATGCGAAAACGGTTAGGAGGAGGTGGAGGCCCACGGGAGGACGAACGGAGAAACCCGCCGAGCCCGGAAAGTTTGGCAAGTACAAATATCCACCGGTACGTTCGCGTCACGGCCGAGCGATGTCAAAACTGTAATAACGTTGAAGCCGGGCGAAATTGAGCGAGTCGTTTCGCTCGGTGGCGCCAAATTAACGCCTCGCGACGAAAAAGGGGGAGGGGCAGGGAGGGGGGGGAGAGAGATGATAATGATTTATTTATTCCTTGGTTCGAGCATCAGGCAAAATCTACAACTTTTTTTAAAAACAAAATAAACAATAAAATTAATGATCCGTGATAAAAAAAAATAATAATAATAATAATGATAATAATATTAAAATGAAATTTAATAGAATTAAAAAATAATGATTAGTATAATATATAAAATAAAAAAAAGTTTGATAGCATTTAAAAACAAATAAGAAAAATAACGATGATAACAAAAAAAATTATAACAATTGGAACAGAATTTTCAATTTTGAATATCAAAATCATTTGGAGAATTAAATGGAATTGATAATAATATTAAAAATCAAATAAAATGGAATGTAATTTTGAAAAAAATTATAGAAATAATATACAAAATGGAATTAAATTAACAATCATGTTTACCGATTTTTTAAATTATTAATTTTATTTTTATTTTATTTTCAATTTTTTATTTTCATTTTATTTTTTATATTATTTATATAATTGTTTTTTTTTAATTAATTCAATAAATCCTTTTAAATGTATTGCAATCAGACGAATGAATTTCAAAATTATTATTTCAACAAAAAATTGGCTCGATTCTGATACGATCTTTTTGTACTTGTTTGGGTTTTTTTTGGTTTCCCGCTATTTAGCCGGAGATGCTCTTCCGAGTATTTACCAAAAAAAAAAAACAAACAAATAAAATGCAAAGGAATTTTTAAAAAAACGTTAAAAATGATAAGAAAAATGAAATAAGAAAAAACAATTATATAAAAAATCAACGAAAGATGTAATATAATTTAAAAAAAATTATAAAAATATTACAAAAAATAGAAATAAATGTAAAAATACTAAAAAAAATAAAAGTAAATACAAAAATACTAAAAAAAATAAAAATAAATACAAAAATACTTAAAAAAATAAAAATAAATATAAAAATACTAAAAAAAATAAAAATAAATACAAAGATACTAAAAAAAATAGAAATAAATATAAAATCACTAGAAAAAATAAAACAAAAATAGAAAGATTCGCAAACAAAGACAGAGAAAGGGAAAGAGAGCGAGAGAAAGAGGCGCGGGTGTTCAAGTGCATCGGGAAAAGATGACAGCGCGTGACAGGAGGCGCAATTACTTGACACGAGTCTCCCGACGCGGCACGACGCCTCTCTTCAAAGCGAAGCGACGGAGAAACGAACCGAAGGGAAAACGAGAAAAGAGGGTCCGAGTAGATGGGAGTGGTGACCGCGAGGAGGGGGAGAGGGAGGGCGGTTGTCAAGCCGCGCAGGGCAACAGCCGTGACAACGCTGTTTCGTATGGATAGTCGTAAAAAAAAAAAAAACCCAGGGAAGCGAAGGAGCTTAAGCTCGGGATGGTGAACAACACGCTCTAAATCGGTATAACAAGACGTCCCGCGCGATACATGGCACCGACGTCGATCCACGGACTGGCATTACGTTTTGACGAATCGTCGTTCAGCCTTTTAACCGAGCCTCGAACCAAAGCCGGAAAACGAAGAGAAAGAGAGAAAGAGAGAAAGAGAAGGAAAGAGACGGAAAAACGTCTCTATAACGTCTGTGGGCTAAATGATCTTGGCTGGAGGCCAGACTCTCTTGTAAAAAGCCATCACCGAGACAACCGATCCCTAAGAATCGTTTCTGATCGCTCTTGTATCGTTCCTCATTAAATCGAACATTTTTCATGCCGATCTAGTTTTTACAATTTTTTTTTTTTGGGGGGGGGGGGGGGGTTTTCATTTTTTTTTTATTTTAATTTTTTTTTTTGTTAATGTTTTTTGTTCGGAGGTTTGGTTTTTATTTTAAAAAATACTATTTCGAGGTTAGGTTTTTATTTAGGTAAAAAGATTTCGAGGTTTGGTTTTTATTTTTGTTTTGTTTTAATTTTTTTTTGTTTGGAGGTTTGGTTTTTATTTAAAAAAATACTATTTTGAGGTTAGGTTTTTATTTAGGTAAAAAGATTACGAGGTTTGGTTTTTATTTTTGTTTTGTTTTAATTTTTTTTGTTAAGGTTTTTTGTTTGGAGGTTTGGTTTTTATTTAAAAAAATACTATTTTGAGGTTAGGTTTTTATTTATGTAGAAACATTTCAAGGTTTGGTTTTTATTTTTTCAAAAAAGATTTCGTGGGTATTTTTTTATTTTTTCAAAAAAGATTTCGTGCTGAGGTTTTTATTTTTTCAAAAGAGATTTCGAGGTTACGTTTTTATCTTTTCAAAAAAAATTTAGTGCCAAGGTTTTCATTTTTAAAAAATTGTTTTATTTTTCCAAACAGATTTTTAAGTTGTATTTTTCTTTATAAAAAAAAAAGATTTCAAGAGTCATCGATCTAACGATCCGACGATCGCCATTAATGAAGATGGAAAATAGCAATAAAAATAAAATGGCGGAAGCGAAGATGAGAATCAGTAGAAAATAAATGTGGAAACTGAAGATGATGAGAAAAATCGTGAAAAAAGAAGATGGCAGATCGAAAGATGGGAACGTGAAGAAGGGAAACAGAGAAAGAGAGAGAAAGAAGAATCGCGACTACAACCACCGATGCCGCTGCATTCCATGCGTGGGAAACAATGCCGACTGGCTTCTTTGTAACTTCGGACGTGTCACGGGGTTTCTCTATATCCAGCTATTAGCTTTCGCCTCCGACTTCGTTCGCGTTACGATATTTTTGCCGATATACTTTTCAATCCCTCACGAGACGATTTCGAAATCAGTAAAGACCTATAATTATGAATCCGATCATTCGGATAATCTTCGTCATTATTTCAGTAAAATTAATGAAATTATTTCTCAGCTATTTATGAAATACAGCTAATTAACAAATTCGAAATTTTTAGCTAATTACTAAATTCCTAAATTCAGCTATTTAATAAATTTCGAAATTTTAGCTGAATTTTAGCTGATTACTAAATTCCTAAATTCAGCTATTTAATAAATTTCGAAATTTTAGCTGATTACTAAATTCCTAAATTCAGCTATTTAATAAATTTCAAAATTTTAGCTGATTACTAAATTCCTAAATTCAGCTATTTAATAAATTTCGAAATTTCAGCTGCTTACTAAATTCCTAAATTCAGCTATTTAATAAATTCCGAAATTTTAGCTAATTACTAAATTCCTAAAATCCGCTAATAGCTAAATACCTAAATTCTGAAATTAACTAAATTCTCAAATTATAGCTAATTACTGAATTCCTAAATTTTAGTCAATTACTAAATTTCAAAATTCACAAAACTACTAAATTCATAACATATTTCACAATTGTCCACAAAAAACGAATTATTTCTTAAGGGGTTGAAAACTATTTTCCCAAAAAATTCAAAATTCACATTTTCCCGTTCCATAAAAAAAAATAAATTAAAAAAAAAACACAACCAAAATTTTTTTTTTTTTTCAAATATTGGGTCTTCAATGGCAATCCACGTTACTTCAGGGTTCTCCAGTTCTTTTTTTTTATATTTCGATCATCACGATCGAAGGGTTCCGATTAGACGGTGTTTTAAGGGCCTTTCTGTTTTTTTTTTTTTTTTTTTTTCATTTTTGCCTCTATCGTCTATATATATATTTTTTTTTCGAATTCTTTCTTGTTTCCTCTTTATCCACCCACCAATCTTGGGCTCCTCTTTCTTACTCTTCCTCTTTCACTCCTCATCCTCTCTTATTTTATCTCTCGTACTTTCTATGCCTTTTCAACGATTTGATTCTTATTTCCTTTTTTTTTTTCTGAATGTGTGTTCGCAGAAAATATATCGCCCATGTCCATGAGAAACTTCCCACCGTCCTTCTGGAACAGCCAGCATCCAGGTGACGTGTACGAGTATCCCACGGACCCTTGGCATCCCCATTACCCACAGTATCATCACAGGTGAGTTCCTGATATATTTGAATAAAAACGACGATCCTAAAAAAAAAAAGAAAAAAAAAAAGAAAAAAAAACATAGCCTGGCTAAAAGCAACGTGACATAACGATACTCGATTGCATATTTATATTTCATCAATTTTAATCAACGCGTACAATCATCGATGCAAACGAATAATTTAGCTTTTTGTTCGCCACTTTTCGTTTTTTGTATCCCCTTTAAACAAATTGGAATAATTGTTAGCGTTTGTGGAAAAAGACAAATAATGATATTCCTTCCGGTGAATTTTTTGTTTGTTTATTAAGTACGTGGATGCAACGTGGAATAATGGATGTGTGATAATTGATTCAGGTGATCAGAAATATTCTTTCCTGGATTGTCAACGTTGTTTTTTTTTTCTTTTTCTTTCGTTTCCTTTTCATTAGCGCTTTTTTTTGATCGCGGAAAATTAATCGATCGCCATCGAAACGACGCTTCGTATTTAAATATTGTAATAATTTATCGAACGTTTATAAATATGAAAAATTGAAAAAAATAATGAAGGATAATTAAATAATGAAAAATTAATTGAAAGAAATGAAGAATTAATTGAAAAACATGGGAAATTAATTTTAAAAATGAAAAATTGATTTAAAAAAATGGAAAATTAATTTTAAAAATGGAAAATTAATTTAAAAACATAATAAATTCAATAAAAATTAATGAATGAAGAATTAATTGAAAAACATGGTAAATTAATTTAAAAAATGAAACATTGATTTAAAAAAATGGAAAATTAATTTGAAACGTAAAAAATTCAATAAAAATTAATGAATGAAGAATTAATTGAAAAACACGGGAAATTAATTTTAAAAATGAAAAATTGATTTTAAAAAATGGAAAATTAATTTAAAAACGTACAAAATTCAATAAAAATTAATGAATTAATGGAAAAAAAAAAAATAAATAAAAAATACTACTAAAAAATCGACTTAATAAAATGTTTGAAATATAATTTTGAAACCCCATATTTTGTTGGGCTCATAGAGCTGTCCACGAATACCATCATCACAATATGGCGGCGGCGGGGTACGGTGGGCTTTTGCTAGGCGGTGCGAGAGGGCTCGGTCATCACACGTCACATCACGCCGCACATCACGCTCACGCGGCGGCTGCCTCCTATAAAGATTGGACGTCGGCGACACCCTCGCAATCCCTCGTGGACGCTTCCACCGCACCCCCATATCCCCACGGTCCGTACGCACCCCTTTCCGGTGAGTATTGGACCTGAGACTTAAACGGCTGGGCGTGCACAAATCATATGAATTTCGTGCGAAAAATGTAGACTTTACAAAAATGGGAAAAGGGGTAGAAGAAGAGCCAACACCGATTTTATTTTCCCTCCAAAAATTGATTGTATTCGACGCGACGTGGCGAAACTTCAAATTGTATTACGAATAACAACGCTACGTTCAATGTCAAAATATTTATAAAGAATTAAAGTGGACAAATGAAACCCGAAGCAATAAAGAAACCAATTGTGTTTTAATTTCATTCTGAATCTTTTTTTTTTTTTCGTCGATACATATTCTCGCCTTTTTGGGGCGGTGTTGGCCCCGCTCCTACCCTCTGCCTGATTATGCTCGTTGAAAACCTATTTATTTTTTCAAAAAATAAAATCCTTGTCTTTTTTCGAAAAAAAATATATATATCAAAAACTTCGGGAATTATTTGTGGATTTTCAGCCGCCACGAAAATTACTTTGAGTATAATGGGCTCAAGAGAAATTAATTGTAAATCTCTTATCACTTCAAAAAGAGAATAGGTTATCAATAAATGTTTTATCAATAAAAAAAAAATAATAAATTAATAAATAAGGATCTCGAAACGTGCCTTATCACTTTCACGTAGAGAAAATAATGTTTATAAGTGTCTTGTCAGTTCCAAAATAAGAAAATAATTTTTTTAAATTGTTTATCATTTTCGAAAAAAGATAAGAATCTTGAAAAATGTAAAAAAAAAAAAAAAAAAAAAAAAATATAAAAAAAAAAAAAAAAAAAACAAAAAAAAAAAAAAAAAAAAAAAAAAAACGTATTTCGAAAAATCCCAAATCACTTCCAAAAAAAAAAAGCAACGAATCTCGATAAATCACTCCAAAAAAAAAGAAAAACATAAAAGAATCTCAAAAAAGTCTTATCACGAGCGACCAACCTGAAACAATCTCGCGAAAAACTTTCATAACAGTTTCCAAAAAAAAGATCCTCAACATCAAAAATGAAAAACTGGAGGTGAACGTTGAATTTTCTTATCAGCGTAATAAAAAAAGTTTTCCAAACATTCGATGAGCATATTGTTTCGAAAAATGGTGGTGGTGTATCACGAAGCGTTTTTGTCGTTCCCTGAAGGTCCGGTGTGTCCATTGGTAAAAGAGGGGTTTCTTGGTGAGACGCTGTAGCTTTTCCACAGCGTGTAATTCGCTTTCTTCAGGGTCACGCAGATGTTCTCTGTTCCTTTTGATTCCGTTGTTGGTTCCCGCGCCAGCGAAGACGCACACAGACAAACAGAGACGTGCAAACCCAAACGAACACACAAACCCAAACAAACACAGGAACATTTCAACATAATAAATATACATCAGAGGAGAGCTGATGATACACGCTTCTCGTTGGAAGCCAGTGAGAACACATCCCATGGGCTCACACATGCAACAGGACGAGAGAATGCCGGGATGGGTTCTTAGCGACGGTAGAATGGCGCGCAGGTAGGGCAAGAAAGTCGGGCGGTCCTTCAGATCCCCGCAATTAATAAGAGCTTAATGGGGGACCCGCGCGCGGCGACCGATAGCGCTCAGCAGAGTTCGCTCGTTTCTCTCGCCCATCCCACTTCTCGATCCCCCTTAATTCCACCCAACGTTTCTCTATACATATATATACAAAATATACGTTCCCACCGAAATGAGGAGACAAAAAGGCAACCTGGAGAGACCGTAAAACATTTTGTTCCCCGTTGGGGTGAGGAATCGGGTGTCTCCTCTTGTATATATCTGTGTAGAAGAAGGTGGCTTCGAGAGAGATTGGCAAAAAAGAAAAAGGTAGCCAAAAAGAGGAGAAAACCCTTAAGGTTCTTGCCGTTTGACTGGATTACGTAACGTAGAATTAGGGTTGGTTGTTGATATCTGTGACGTCCGTGGTCATCGAGTGCTGATTTTCGATCGAAGGTTGTCGATTGAGAAAAAAGAAAAGATTTTTTATTAGCTACCACATCGTAAAACATAATGTTACGAGCGTTTCTCCTTTCGGCCGTTTTTCCGTTACCAAAAGCCTGATAATCGATGTTTTTTTGTTTCTCTAATAACCGCTTAATAAAAGGCTTGATTATCATCACGACTATGGTGGATGTTGATGATCACCGGTTGGAAGGTAATTATTCGATATGTATGTGGATGTCAATCTGGATCATATCTTGGAACACAGAACCGGTTGATGAAATCGACAAAAAGTCGTTAAACCTGAAGACCTCGAGAACTTTGGTACACAGTCCACTGACTTCGCAAGTTCCAACCTTTCGATTACCTTGTTTTTTTCTTCTTTGTATCGGAAGTTCGCGTATTGAAAAAAGTATTCGCGGGGTATGAAGTGTGCATTTTTGGTGCATTGCGACCCTACCTAAAGCATTCTGCTTTTGGATAACCCGACTATGGTCTTTCCCCTGCAGTTGCATTGTTCTTCCTCCGCGTTCCCTTCGTCATTCTCCCCCTCCCCCCCGCCCCTTCAAACGTTTCATCCCGCGAATCGCCACGCCCCGTCAACGTTACCAGGCCACGCCCGTTTTCAGCTGCACCATGCCGGTGATCGAAGAAAACGCCCCGACATTTCGACGACGGAAGTTCAAAGTTCCAGGAGTCGCTGACGGTACCGGTGTGAGGAAACCGGCTGGTGGTGGTTGCTACTTCTCGGTCACGCGATGTCTCGTGTCGAATATTCAAAGAGAACATTTTACGTTGAGACTTCCGAGTAACATCCTCGAGGAACGATGAATAACTTGGTGATTAACGGGTAGGCTAGGAACGAGACGATTTCTTCATTGTGAATAACCATTTGTTCTTTTCTTTACCGGACTGGCTTAGGAAAGATTGATGACTTCGGGTCATTAGGAATGTTGCAGGGTTTTGAATCGATCCCAAGATAGGGTGTAGATTTTCTTGAAGGCTTTGTCGGTCCGAGAAACACTTGCCTAGGCTGTTGGGATGATAGGACAGCAATGGCAAGTTGACGCTTGATAGTCTTTCAATGTAGCTTCGAAGTATCTTTGGTATCAGGACTTTCCTAGCCCCTTTGATATTTGAGGGCCCAACGATAAACTTCAGCAGTAGCTATCACTTGGCATTCTCAAAAAGAAGCTTAAATCTCACTTTGCCAGATTTTCTTATGCCCTGTGATAATGCCTCTTCACCAATGATCGACTCCATCAGCAACGGCAGTTTCTTCCCTTGGTATACCTCGAATGTAGCTTCAATGGTGCTCGTGTAGACAACCGCCATTCGCTACGCCACTTTACCGTCACTATCCATCCCGCGATCTGGCGTCCAGTCTCGGTGATCGATCAGCCATTGGCTAGCGAGCGATCGATCGATGATCAAAGTAGGTAAAAAGGCAACACGACCAGTGGAATTCACCGCGATACCCGGGATAGCCAGAGTCGTAGGTGCAACAGTAGAATGGGGGGAAAAAAGTGTTTGTTCCAGAACTAATCGGACCGCCAACACATCTGACGGATGATCGTTCAGCAATGGACAGCCCAGAGGTACGTGTAAAACCACTCGGTAGTTCTACCCACAGACCCCCAGGCCTGCCCATGTGCGTTTTACGCTCCGGCGTACCGGCGCTTTGCCGTAGTCCGTCACCGCAGTTACTGCACTGCAACTCGCCAATTGAGAGGCACCGTTTCGCGTGGCATACGATACAACCGAGCAAACGGGTTTCTCCAAGAATTTGTTTAGAGGAATGCCGACAACGCTCGCCGATTCAACGATACATAGCCTGCCACCAACTTGGATATAGTACCCGCGACAACAGAGCAGTCATTCCCTTCATTCCCCTGCATCATCCGTGGCTACTGGTTTACACGCGTTCTACCAACCTTCCGCCATTTGTTGCGTCGTCAAACTCCTTTCGAATCCTCTTTGGGATCAGAAATGGAAACGGTTGTTTGCGTTGTGCGCGTGTCCCGATTGTCGTCTCTTATTGCTTTTGGATCGAAAAGTTTCGGTTGGCTCTTCCGGTACGGTAGCGACTGATCAGGATGACTAGAACGATTGCTGATCCTGGCTAGAAGCTTCTCAGTCAGCTTTTTCCAGAATTTAAACTTTGGTCGCTGATCAGAAATCCTTCAGGCAAGTCTTCCGCAATTCCGGCATCGGTAGATCCTAGATTTAGGCTTGATGATCTTCCGCTATCGGCACCGTTCCATCTCCTGAATCGTTTCGTCGTTTTTGACACGTTCGAGTGCAGTTTCCGGCGCAGTTGTTTAACTTCCAACCCAAATTGATAGGAAGAGCTCAGCGGTTAGCGGTTCAAAGATAACGAAGCTCCTGATGTAGGAGGTGGATATTGCATTCAGTTTTATGATTGATTCTCCGCTGCACCTGTACTCCACTGATCCAACGTCCACCGATGACCGTTTAGGTGCGCAGTACCTAGTAATCCTCAAGACGTTTGCGCGGAGAACGTTCCGCTCGGTAATTATATAATTGCGCAAATGATCCGGGAACGGGCATAAGCTGGTGACCGTTCGAGCGGCATTGAGTGAGATAAATCGCAATTACGCGGTGTCGTCTACGATATACCTGCGGAAAGACGCTGCGAGAGTTAACGTAGATGGTCAACGCCTCTGACACAGTCGAAGCTACCTTAATTCTCATCCTCGTTCAAGGTAACTCATTAATTACCGAGGCTCGCATCTTGGATACTCCAACCGCGGCTAGCGCGAAACGAACATTTTTCCAAGAGTCCACTTTTGACTTCTATATAAGTGGATGAATCATTCGATCAGCGCTATAAGGGGCGAACCTGCGTGACGACTGATCATCGAAGACTCAGCCATATTCGCACCCACCGTCCAGACTTCCCTTGCGGAAATTGGATTTGGTCTTTGATTGGGTCCGTATCAAATATCCCTAGGTTTATTGGGCCCCCAATTGGGTATCTTTAAATGGACCCTCAATGGCTGGTCACGCTTGGTTATTGAGGGCCATGAGGCAGTGCAACGAGGGCCTTCAAGGTTGCCTGAACTTGCCTCGTGGAAACCATGGTGGCCCTCTTTAGTTATCCCTGTCAATGGATACGAGCACGTCTGTGCTCCGGAAGAAATCATTTTTCCTGTGAAAAGTATTCACTGGAAATTAGTCGATGTAAAAATTTCAAGAGAAATAAAATCAAACACCGACCTGGATTTTTCAAACTTATCAGTTGGCATTCTTCCATCAACGAATAGACGATAAGAACAAAACACGTTATCGTTCGGAAATATTTGTAAACGTGAAATATAATTAATGTTTTTTTGACCTCACGTTCTTTTTTTTTTCAAATTCTATTTAAACCTGTAATCAAGTAATCGAGTTTAGTAATTGAAACACTGACCTCAAACTTCAATTATAAAAACCTCAATTAAGCTTTTAAGGACTTATCTTTTTAAGGGTCGTTTATTTTTTGTTCTTCTCAATTGCGTCAGTTTTATGGACCTCCTGGAAGTCGTTCTCACGCGCGTCCTTGGAACTCAATCCCACGGGGTCGAACCCCATATTCCGCGTAACCAATTTTCTCAATTTCCACCAAAAATTCGATCATCAACGGATTCCTGGTTGGGAATCGTTGATGACGTACAAACGTCCCCGAAATTACTCGAGGCAAAAAGTTGATGGAACTTTTGCCGAAGGTTTCATCATGAAAAAGACTTGAATTGGATGTACCATTTGGACGCTGCCTCTCCCTCCCTAAACCCCAACCGCCTTCCTCTTCTTTTCAGCAACCTCCCATCATTTAAAGTCAACTTGGAAGGCAGCGATGATGTTTTTTTCTCTTCTGACCACGATTGGACGGAAATTCGTCGATTCCTCGATGTCTGGGTGTTGGGATTCTTGTTCCTGAAGGAGCAACGACGAATTGCTCCCTCCTCCAGTGTGGCTAACCGGATATTCTTAGAACGCGTCAATTGGAGGTTTCAAAAGTGACAGGGATGTTTCTTCATCATTGGCTGTCAAAATTTTCGATCAATTGCTGTCAATGACGACAGAAAACGTCATCAAACGAATTTTTCAATATCGAACGTACTCGTCAACTTTCGTTGGTGACAACTTGGTAATTCTAGGTACGTACAGGTTTGGGCGACGATCTGACTTCGTCTTGGCACGCGCCTCGAAAATGTCGTCGCTACTGACGTCACTAGATTCCCACTGGCGACAGAGCGGAGAGATGAAAAGAGTCCGTACGCGTAAGAGAAAGAGACGGTGAGGAAGGGAGGGGTGGGAGGGGGGTCGAAAAGAGATGGAAATCCACGAGAGTATCGCAGCATCGGGGATGGTCAACGGTGGGTTTCGATTGGTCAGCGTTCCGAATGGAGGGAGTGGTCGCTAACCGTGACCAGCCGTGGCTACATCGATCTGTTGAGGATGAAGCTTTCTCCCTCTCCCTCTCTCTCTCTTTCCCTCTCTGTTTCGTCTCGCTCAAGACACCCTCAGCTCACGATTTTTTCACAAAAATCTAATCTAAACTAACCCAAACAAACCCAAACAAAATAATGATTTTTTTTCACCAAAACCTAGCCTAAACTAACCCAAACCAACTGACGATTTTTTCACAAATATCTAGCCTTAACTAACCCAAACAAACTCATGATTTTATCAGCAAAACTTCAACTAACCTAAACAAACCCAAACGAACTCAATTTTTCACCAAAATCCTGAAAGAACGAAAACAAACTCACTATACTTTCATTGTAACTCAACTTATCCTGAACTAACCCAAACAAACTCACGATTTTTTCACTAAATCCTAACTCAATCCAGTCCTCTTCAAACTTAACCTCAACAATTATTTCGACAGCCCCCATTGAGGAATTTCAAAGTTTAACGTTTTCAGCAAAATTACACTTCACCTTTTTGTTTTTTTTTTTTTCTTATCCACCATGAATCAATGATGGGGAAATTTAATTCCTAGACGAAAGTTTGAGGATTAAATTCTTCGGGGTAGGTGATAGCAATGGGATCACAGAGGCGAAAGATTTAGAGACTTAATTTTGTATGAATGGCTCTTGGAACGATGATGGGGATCCTCAATACTCGCTCGTCTTGTACCCAACGAGTTATCCAGTGGCATTGGGGTCGTTGAATAATCGCTGAAACAGTGTGAGAGAGGGAGGATATATTGTGAGAGAAAAGGAAGGGCCCTCCCTTGTACCAAGTGCGTTCACCGCTCCGGGTTTATTGGATTCCAGTCTGCACGAGAAACGAAGGGGCTATGACCCCATTGATGAGGGTCATCACAATATCCTACGACTGGGCTGTTGCTCATACCCACCCCCCTAACTCTTGTGCTTTTCTATGCAACCCCTGGGTTTAAGGGATGCCAATTTTTCGACTTTTTTTTCGCCCGGAATCGTTCTTCGTCGTAGCCACGATGAAACGACCAATCTTACATTTTTTAAGAATTTTAAATATCTGAATTGTCTTCAGTAGTTTCGATAACGTTGAATATTAATTTTAGTTCAACTTAATTAATGAAAATTACGTTAAGTTAATGATTTATTTTTAATTCATTATTAAATAATTATTAAAAAGACTATTTTGAAAACAATTGGAAAATATTACAGTTATTTTATTATTTAATAATGAATTATTTATATAAATACATATAAGTAGTTCCATCCAAAACATTGGATTTATATTACATTAATTAAGTGGATAAATAATTAGTTAAACAATCGTCAAGAATTTTAGAAAACCGATTATTATATAATAATTCAATTGATAATTCATATTTTCACCTACTTTACTCAATCGTTACTTTCATTGATAATTATTAAATATTTTTATTAAATCATCTTGAAATTTAAAGTAACGTATCAAGTAACGTAAGAAAATAAATTAATTATTTAATTATTTTCACAGTTTATCCACTGATTATATTTCTTTTTTAAATGTATTTTTCTTAAACGTCATTTTTATTGTTTTTTTATTTATTCCTCTCTCTCTCTCTCTCTCTCTCTCTCTCTCTCTTTATACGTATATATTTTCCCCATACCCAATAAATATAAGCAACTTTCCACTGTTGAAAAAGACAACATGTATCTGCGAAACTTCGAGAGGGTCTCGACTCCAAGGAACTGAAATTCACTCCCCCCCCCCTTCCGCCGCTCCAGTCTCTCTTGTCTGGAATCACTGCCGGAGGGGAATTTCCAGGATTCTCTTTGATCCGGATTCACCATAGAGAAGGATATATTTCATACGTATTATATATTCATAAGCAACGATCTTTTGTTTATCCGAGGAAGGTTTCGTGATTCGAGACTCTAGAAAGTTATACACCTGGTGGATCCTTTGTAGGGGATGTCCTTTTGAGTTTTACGACCGCAATGATTTCCCACAATTACGAATAACAAGGAAATTTGGAGGGGTTTAATTTGTTTGGGTTTTGATGGTTGGTGGATGATCCAAGATGATCGTAAAGACTTAAGGGGATCAATGATAATTTCCGGTTTAATCCTCGTGAGATTCGGTTCATTTAATTGGGGGTATATGACGAGTGGATTTTATGGATTTTATGGACGTCGAATGATAAATCAATGATGGAACGTGGAAATTGGATTTTGGTGGACGATGGTACACAAGGGTGGAAAAGGAAGCGACCCAATGACCATTGAACGAAAAATGACCTAAAAGTCACGTATATTTGACCTGTCATACAACACCAACGATCCAATGTCTGTACCAGCTACAAATGTGGCGACCCATTGTACTCCAAAGGTCCAAAGATTCTTCTTCGGATATTAGAACACCCTTGCCGTTTCACCCCCTTAATTTGCACCCCTATAAGCCCCGAGGGTGTCTCGGCTAACCCAGACAATATTGCTACTATTTGCCAAGTCACGCAGTCATCAACCCCCGCTACAACGTGACCCTAAAACCCATACTTATGATTCCAGACTGGACTGCTGTTCCAATAGCCTCTCTTTTGAACTATCAAACTTCATTCGTCCACAAAAAAAGGAATATTCAAACGAAAAGTGCCATCAATGATATTCACAATCTTTAATAGGTCAGAGACAGTTTTTTATCTGCAGTGCTAATTCGAAAAAATTCCAAATATTCAAAATATTGGATTTGAAAAATGGAGAATTGTTTTTTGACTCTGTGCGTGAAATTCCGGTGCCCAGGCAACCCAAACAAATCGGAGCAAATAGAGAAAAATGGAGAACGGTTTTTAAATTGGTTCGTGCGTGAAATTCAGGCACCCAAATGAACCCAAACAAACCCAAACAAATAGAAAAAATGGAGAATAGTTTTTAAATTGGTTCGTGCGTGAAATTCAGGCACCCAAACAAACCCAAACAAATAGAAAAAATGAAGAACAGTTTTTAAATTGGTTCGTGCGTGAAATTCAGGTACCCAAACGAACCCAAACAAACCCAAACAAATAGAAAAAAAAGGAGAACAGTTTTTAAATTGGCTAGTGCGTTAAATTTAGACACCCAAACAAACCCAAACAAGTAAAGAAAAACGGAGAAGTTATTGAATCCGTTCGTGCGTGAAATTCAAGCATTAGGAGATAGGCAGCGTGTATCCTTTTGGAGGACGTTCAATCTCGATAATTTTCCAATTCAGTGAATTTCCATCAAACAACACTTCTATTCGTTTTTCCCCTTCAGTTTATCAAGATGGCAAACCAAGATAGAATCTTTTGTCGATTTGGCAGTTTTGTGCCGACGTTGGAAGGATATTGAAAAAAGGTTAGAGTTATGAAGTTGACGGGGTGGATTCGTCCATTCTCTATCGCTACCGGTAACGCCCTTTCGAAGTGTTTGATGGGTCCAAACACGTGTATCCGTCCCTACGTATCAGCGTTCTACAATGAACGCCTATTGGCTTTCGAGAAAAAGATAGACTGACGCAAGAGTGACTCCAGGTAAGATATCGACCCACGGGTCGCCACGTGCTCCCTGTCGAGTTCTTCAATAAGCTGCAATTAAACGATCATCAAACGGTGCTGGATGGAGGCACACGTGCTCGTAAAACATCTCTCTTTTTCACCCTCTGTCTCTCTCTCTCTCTCTCTCTCAGTCGAGGTCGTTCATCTGACGGTTACGTCATCTATAACGTTTGATTATTGGAGTGACGTCGGACAATCGAGACGTTATCAAACATTACGCGGCTGATGTACCACGAATGATGCAAAACGTCTACGTAATGAGATACGGAAATGGACGAATTTATTCAATCGGCTCATTTTTCAATTAATCGTTCACGATTGCCCTTGAACTATCCATTTCTAGGGAAAAATGTCAGAAAAATATTCCAGAAACGTTTTCTTGGATTTTTCCAGTCTAATTTTCCACTTTCGGTGAAAACTCGGGCATATTCGTAATCAGCGGAAAATTTCCGATCAAATACACCCTTTAAATACTTAAAAAACGAAAAAAAATTTTTTTCGACCTCCCAGGCCCATTTTGCCGAAATCTCAAAAATTACGATATTTCAAAAGGTCGTAGAGTGAGCTTCTCTTGTGGAATGGGGATACATTTGGGGGGTTTGGAAAAGGATTTTGCCTAACTTAGATAATGGCGTT
>JAPYZI010005630.1:0-10252 GCA_030523105.1 Ophioninae sp. A BG-2022a | reverse complement strand
TCTCAATCGTCTCGGGCTTTTTTTTGTGTTTTGGCAACGCTTGAAGTCAAATACTCGCTGTCAAATGTCAATAGTGAATTTTCGTTTCAAAATTTGAGAGAATGTTTATAACAGCGTATTCTATACAATAATACCAAAAAAAAAAAAACGATTTTTTGAAAATTTCACCCTTCGACGATCCCTTAAAAAGAATATTGACAAATAATTACATCATCTTTTTTCATATAAATCAAACTAGAAATATATAGTAAATAAGAATATACAAAATACCAAAAAAATACATGCATAAAAAAATATATATCAAAAGTTCCTATTCTCCGTGTGTTTCAGGTAAGAGAAGTTCGGATCAAAACTTTTATTGCACCGTACAACAACGTGAAGAAGCCGTAAGTTTCGTATCGTCGAGAAAAAATTCTCGGCGTTTTTAAACAAACAAAAAAAAAAAAAAAAAAAAACAAAAACAACAAAGAAAAAAAAAAAAAAAAAAAAAAAAAAAAAAAAAAAAAAAAAAAAACGAAAAAAAAAAAACAAAAAACAAAAAACCATACGTTTACACCGGTGTTCGGCGAGAATCGCCAAGGATTTTTCGCGCCTTGGTTCCTCCGGCTCGTGGTTTTGAAATAACGCGAAGCGCGTAAGATTAATTCGGCGCGTTAATTATTATTTGATGCGCGCGTGCGCGTCGTTGCTCCCGTCGTCCGGAGCTGCGAGGATGCGAGAGAATCGCTTCGAAGAGTCGCAACTGGCACGTTTGCGTCCTGGAATATCCATCCTGATATTTGTCACCCACACGCACGAGATATACCGAAATATACGCGGACGCGCGTGCGCGCTGACTCACACACGAGCCACGAGCGCGTACAAGGCAGTTGAGCGAGTCGACGTATTAACGGATTCTCGCGCTCGCAAAGCTTTTCCGCGTTGCGTATCTCGCACACTACGAAGAAGGGGGGAGGGAGGGAGGGGAGGCGGGGAAACGTCGAGGACTCGCGCGAAGGGCGAAATGGGCGGAGGGGGGAGGGGGGGAGAGGAGAGGCTTGACGCAAATCCACGGCTGGAGGTATGTACGTATAGACGAGGTCGGCCAGAGCCCCAGGTCCGGGGCCTTAAATCCGGGCTTATGAATGCGTAATGTCCATGATTCTCTCGCAACTACCCTCCGCTCTGGTGCAAACCGTATCAACCGAATACCGCGATATCATGGTGTAATGCATATCGTCTACAATTTCTGACGCGTTCTCTCTCTCTCTGTCTCTTTCTCTCTTTCTCTGTCTCCCTGATCATATTTCTTCACTCTCGCTTTCCCTCTCTCTCTCTCTCTCTTTGTTTTTATATTTATTAATTTTTTAATTGATGAATTTGGAAATCATTGATTTTTTAACAATGTTAAAAAATCGAATATTATGATCCAATATTCTCAGGAAGTAATTTACTTTTTGAGAATATTGGATCTATTGATTTCTTTTTAAATCAATAGTTGAGTAATTGGTTGGTATTAGTATTTAATTAATTGGTTTAAAAATGGGTATTGATTTTTGATCCATATTGAATCAATTGATGGGAAATCAATACTTTCTATCAATATTGAATGTATTGATTTTTTAAATCAATATTTAGGTAATTGATTGGTATTAATATTGAATTTATTGATAAATAATCAGTATTGACTTTTTATCAATATTGAATTTATTGATAAAAAAAATCAATATTGATTTTTTATCCGTATTGAATTAAGTTATTCTGCCATTGATTAATTCTCATTTTTTATTCATTTTTATTCAAGTAATTATCTTGAGTGATTGATTTATTCTTATTTTAAATCTATTTCGAATCAAGTAACTTTGTCATTTATTAATGTTTATTAAAAAATAATTTTACTTTTCCACCATTTTTACTATCACTCCTTTCAATTTTAATGATATTTATTTTTATACCGTTGAATCTCGATCGATTTTTTAATACTATTTATTATGATTTATATACGTTTTATTTTTTGTTTATCTTTCTGCCCCCCCCCCCCCCTCTTTCTTCTTCTCAACCGCTCTTTTTTTTCTCTCTCTTTCTTTCCGTTACTGTTTGTTTCTTCGGTTTCAATTAAATTTATATCCTCACGATCGCGTGTCTCTACGTCTTTTTCGTTTTCTTCGATCCCTTTCTTTTTTCTTCCTAGTATCGATAATCCTACCAGGGAGATTTGTTATCAGCGCTTGATGACGTGCAATGCGAGAAATTAAATCGCTGATTTGATTACGTGGGAATAGAGTGGGGGGAGGAAGAAATTAGCGTTTTTGACGATTTCTCGTTTTCCCTCTCTTTCCCTCATTTCTCCGATCCCCTCGTTTAAGACTTCTCCCTTAAATGCATTTATGGACACCTGCGAATGTATGCGCGTGCCCGTAAGTCCGGAAGGGAAGACGAGCTCAGTTCGTTCGAGCATCGAATTATTTCATAATAACCAGCGTAACGCGATACACCCACGCGTCGAAGACAAACGATGGAGAGAACGCTGTATTATCGCTTTGAAATTTTATCCGATACCCGTTAAAACTTCCTCGAATTGTTGATCCTGCTTCCGAGGGGGGCTGACGATTGGCCATGTTCCGATAATACTCGTGATACCTCTCAAATTTGATATTCCAGTATACCGTCGCACAGAAAATTCCGCCATTGCGCAAAATTATAATTTCTCGGCTGGAAATAATAAATACGAAAAAATAAATACTGACTTGACAGATCTTTGTCTCGATTATAATTGGATAAGCTTCTTCATCACTCTTCGTATCTATCTTTATTTCAACTTTAACTTAACTCGACTGAATTATTCGTTTACAAGGTTTTCTTATTCCAGTCATTTTTATTTTCATTTTTATTTTCAAAACGTATGGAAAGTTTATTTAAAAATAAACTTTCCGTAGGTTTTGACTGTAAAAATCGTTCATTTCCACGTGGAAACGAGAGATCAATAATTTACAACGATCTAAAAAAGAATATAATTACGATAATGATGATAAGAAAAACTAAACATAACTTTGCAAATAATATTTTTCATTATCATCGGAATTCGTTGTTTCGAGACTTTCCGAAGCACATTTTCACTAACCATATTTTTTCCACGTGTGCGCGCATCGCTAGAGAAAGATAGCTTGATTGACGATGTATTTCATGGCTTGGTACACCTATAGGCAAATTTTAAAACTTCGTGACAAATAAAGAAAATAAAATAAATTCAGTGTAACAAAATTAAAAATAATGAAAAAAAATATACCAACAACAACAGCAGCACCAATAATAATAATAACAACAATAAATATAATAATAAGGAAAACCCCAGTGAAACAATAAGTCGAATATGATAAAAAATATGACACTAACGATAAGGATAACAAAACTGATACAAATAAAGCCTACTTCGAATCAAAACTAAAAAGATAAGGGTAGAGTTTAGTTTTGAAGCGGGTAATATTGGTTATTGAGAGAAGGAGTGATAGAAAGAGAGAGAGAAAGAGTCTAGCCTCTGGAAGGGGACGATTTATCGATTTGGTGTTCTCGATGCGGCCTCGGGTACATGAGCCAGCGGAATTATCGTGCCTCGTCACACGTGGCCACACTGTGTCGCTCCTGCTTTACCCATCCGTATACAGAGACGTATACCTCCGCCATCCGTTGTCCGGACGTTGCCATACCAGCCCGAATACGCGTAGATGGATGGATTCGTCAGCTCGTAAGTTAGACTGCGAGATATTGAACGAGGGAGAGAAAGACAAAGAGAGAGAGAGAGAGAGGGAGAAATAGCAAAGGGGGGGGGTATAGTTGTTCAGATTTCAGCACGCGTGTCCGTCGACCCGTCGTTTCAACGTCACGCGTGTGCACGTACGTCTTGGCACGTTGTGCTCGGTGACAGTACACCACAACCGCATTACCCGCTCCCCCTGTTCGCCCCTTAACCGCGCATCCTCTCGTCCATTCTTCTTTTCCAAAACTGGCGTCGGGAAGTTTCACGCCCTCGGTAACACCCTGTACGTATCGAGAACTAGCTTTTGCCCGCGGCTTCGCTCGCGTTAAATTCAGCATACCAATTTTTAGCTTCCTACTTTTAAAATTGAGGAATGCTCCGTACAAACTTCCACCCCCCATTTTAGGGTTGTGGAGGGTTATAAAGGGGCAAAAAGTAGCTTATGTTACTCTACATCCCTTCAACTATCTTCACTTTAAAAATCACTTTCATTCGTCGCTCCGTTTTGCCGTGAAAGAAAGACAAACATACAGACGGACGGACACACTTTCCCATTTATAATATTGGTACGGATGTGCTTTTGTGCGCTGAATCCATCGTTCATGTTTTTGGTCAGCCGAAAATTTCGGTTGAGTAAAAATATCGAGGCTGATCTGTGATACTTGCTGATACTTCGATGGATATTGTCGTAATGATACCATATTTCGTAACCAGCTGTCCGTTTGCTTCGAAAAAGCTTTGTTTTGATTCTTTTTTTTTACTATTTTAGGGAATTTACAAGAGGGAGGGAATGTGATCAATGACTTCGTGATAATTGAGACGCGAAGGTAATAATTGCGGAATTTTTTTTTTCGGCTCGGTGGAAGGATTCAGGGATGAGGATGAAACCTCGAGATTTGGAGAAGTCGTAGAAGGGAGGGGGAGAAGCTTCGGTCGAGGAAACTGTCGTTGTGTATATATATATATATATTTGATTCTTGGATTTGGCGAAGTTTGGTGGAGAGAGGGACAAACGAGATTGGGAGAAGAAAAGAGAAACAGAGGGAGAGGGAGAGAGAGAAAGGTCAAAGAGCATAGTGAAAAAGCTGGGGAAGAAATCAAATGATTTCCTTTGCGGAAGTCCGGTCTCGAGGGAGCCGTATCAACGACTGGTAACTAAAGCGGAATGATTTTGTTAGACGATTCGCTGGTCTCGAGTCTCTTCTTTCAGATCCTCGTTCGATTCTCCTCGCGTTTACGGGCTCGCACGGTTTCTCATTTTTACCGTGGTTTTTCCGCACTTTGCTCGCTGACGAGACACGAATGACGAACTTCCCGAGCAATCAGCGGTGATGAGAAAGTTACCAGGATAAAATCAATCTTCACCCTGCCATCAAAAGATGACTACTGGCACGTACGTAAAACGCCGGATCCGGGCCGTAATAAAGTCCACTGGATTCGAGGTATCGAAGCTTGCGGAAGTACCGAAGCAACCCTGATTAGGTTGAAGCAAAGTTTGCCTTCCGAATAGGACTTTCACTGATCCGGTCGACATCTGATAGCCTGGATCAGGATAATGTGACTTTCGGTACTGATCAGGCAAGTCGGATTGCGATATTCCAAAATACAACTTTATACCGGTTCGATCGATTTCCAAACTTCCGGATCAATGTCTCCAGCCGAATTTTACGTTTATGTTCTCGTCTTTCTGTTTTTATTACCTTCCAAAATCACCTTCCACTAAACAAACCCAAACAAAATGATTATCTTTGGAAAATGAAAATCCTCCACTTTTTGCGAAACGGTAAAACGTTTGGAAAATTTTCATAGCTTAATATGACCGAAAAGCAAATTTAGGGATTGAGAACCCAAACAAATATAAATGATGCAATGCTAATTTTGCAACGATCTCGTTTGCACGAATGAAGAATGCAATTATGTTATTTTCGCTTCTTGTGTACTTATTTTTGTTATTATTCAACGCGTTTTTTTTAACGTAGAACTTTAGAACTTCAAATTTAGCCTGGACATTCAAACTTTAGTCTCAGAATTCAATATTTAGCATTATAATTCTAGCAATTAGCTCATCATTTTGATTTTAGCCTTTGAACTGAACTTTTAGCACTACAATTTTTATTTTAGCATCAGAACTCAAACATTAGTACTTGAATTTAAACTTTAGCCTCAAAATCTAAACGTTCGTCTTAGAATTCAAATTTTAGCCATAGAACTGAAACTTTAGCCTGAGAACTTAAATTTTAGCCTTAGATCACAAATTTTAGCCTCACAATTCAAATTCTCGCTTGAAAACTCAAACTTCACCACTAGAATTCAAATTATATCCTTAGAAATAAAAACTCAGCACCAGAATACAAACTTTGGTCTTAGAATTCGAATTTTAGGCATAAAAATAAAACTTCAGCCTGAGAACTTAAATTTTAACCTTAGAACACAAACTGTAGCCTCAGAATTCAAATTCTCGCTTGAGAATTGAAATTTTAGCCATAGAACTTAAACTTATCCTAAGAATTCAAACTTTAGCAGCAGAATTCAAATTGCGGTCTTAGAAATTAGAATTTAGCCTCGAAATTCAAACTGTCATCTTAGAATTAAAATTTTAATCATAGAACTAAATCTTTAGCCTTCAAACTTAAATTTTAGTCTCAGAATTCAAATTTTCGCCTGAGAAATGGAATTTTAGCCATAGATCTTAAATTTTAGGTTTGGAACTCAAACTTTAGCCTTAGAATTCAAAATTCCGGGGGAAAATTCAAAATTTCGCGTTAGAATTGAAATTTTAATCATAGAACTTGAACGTTAGCCCGAGAACTCAAACTTTAACCTTAAAACTGAAACTTGAGCCTCCAAATTTGTCTCTATCCGTGGAAACGTTTCGATGTGCCCTTCCACACCCGGAAACCATTCGACAGGACTGTTTCGAAATGAAATTGCGGTTGAACCTACCGTTCTTGGTATTTGGCAGCTTCGTCCATACGCCACCGAGGTTTTCGGTCGACGTGTACAGGGGCCTGAGCCCCGAGAGCTTGCACCCTCTTCGTACATGTGTATTTGCCGTTTTGAGGGGTGGCGGTGATAAATATGCGGAGATAAACACGACGAAGCCAACGGGGGGACGAAGATAAAAATGGTAAAGTATACATTGGGCGTGGGAGGTACGAGCGTAGCTACACGCATTGCCACATACGAACCCACAGGCGTATTATATAGGGTGGCCACTCATTTTAGCTGTTCTTAGAAAGGGGTCATTCCAGAGGTCATTTGAATCTAATTAAGCCTCATTACCGACGGTTACGATTTACTAGTTAATGCGTTATTACGGTTTTACGATTTTTAAACATTTACAGAGTTATCACTAAAAACAAATAATTGAAAAAATATATATATATATATTCTTTAGGCTGAACGTTAAATCGTTGATTTTCTGAAGGACCATCCAATAACGACGTTAAAAAATCAATTTAAAAAATCATTTTTAATTTCTAAATTCCTAGAATTTCTATCACGTTCGAAAAATACATTTTTATACTTGCTAGCAATTCGTATAGTGTCGACAATAAGATATCAGCCATTGAAGATCTTTTGTTTAAACAAAACAAAATTTTTCGTAAATAAAACAAACGTCTGCCATTTGAATATAAATCTTATCATCCTTTCGGCACGTTTCTGAGAAAATACCAATTGAATGTTTCACTTATTTGATAATTCTACTGAATCAGAAGAAAAAAAAAATTCTTTATTTTTAGTGACGAGCCAAAAAATGTTGTAAAAAATTATACAACCGTCATAACTGAATACCGAATTTTGAACTCTGCTTGACGAACTTTTATTTGATCGAAACGATTTTCAGAATGAACGCTTTTCAGGAACCGGTCGAATTAACAGTCACCCTGTATACATCGAATAAAGTGTCCCAATATGCCAGAGCGTAGTTCACTTGCGCGTGCACAAAACTATTCATCCCCAACGTTTACGGGCACACGTACGTCCGCCCACATAAACGAATTCTGGTCGATGATTTCGGGGTCCTTTCATTCGACGAAAGTCCTCGAAATGTCCAAATGGGCTTCAAAATGCCAGTCGACGTAGCATCGATATATCTGACCCGTCGTATCTCACACACGGACCCACGAGCACGCCCAAAACTATATTTACAGTGTTCATTTTTTTCCGCCGAAGTATGGTCGTGTACACTTACGAAATACGCGTACACGCTCGGTTATCGTTGTGTTGCATTCGCCGTAGGAACGCGCCGGATGCACGCTACCGGACGTGTGCTCGTAAACTCGGTATTGACGGCCAAAACCCAACGTAGGGAGTACCGACTTTCGGCTCATGAGAGAGGGAGAGAAGGAGGGGGGGGGGGAAGAGGTAGCAAGACCCTGAAACACAGGAAAATGCACGGAAATAGGAAAGAGAAAAATATAAATGGACAAACGTACGAAAATGTGAAAAAGAAAAATAAATAAACAGGAAGGTGTATAGAAATACAAAAATGAAAAAAAAAAAAAATCGGATGAAAAAAGAAAAGTACATGCAACAAATCTAACGGAAAATTAATATCAATCATTCAAGAAGAATGAAATTGACGTTAGAAATTAAAAATTAAATGTTAATGAGAAATCGACAAATTTTATGAGAGATTGTTTTCTTTTTTTCTATTTTAGAAAGTAAATGACAAAAACATATCGAAAAATTACAAGAAATCATTTGAAAAGAATGATATTGAAGTGAAAAATTAAAAATTATATGATAAAAAGAATTCGAAAAATTCACAAGATTTGGAAGCTTGCGAGTTTGATGTTTTCTTTGACTTATTAATTTTTCGTATTTATCGAAATAAAAGTATTGTAACAAATGCTATTTTTGTTTGCAATACGCTTTTCATCGGGACTAAGAATAGAATATCCTTAAAAAAAAAAAACGTGACTTAAGGAGCTGAAAATTGCCACAGAAGAAAAAGAAAACGGTTTCGTCGAATCCCCTAATTATGCAACTTTAATCGTTACGTATACAAAAATGCCAAAAGTAGAAGAAAAAAAAAACAAAAAAAAAACAAAGAAAAGCGTAAAAATCTCAAAAAATGAAATACACCAAATGAAAAACAAAGAACCAAAAATTGTACGAAAATCTGAAAACAAACAAAAATGAAACACCAACCAAAAAAAAAAAAAAAAAAAAAAAAAAAACCAAATAGACAAAACGAAACAAAAAATGTATACAAAATATAAGACCGAGATATTTGCGGGACGTTTTCAGCAACCCTCTGAAGACGTCAAGATCAGTAGACATAACTGCTCCTGGAAAATATTCGAAATAATTCGACAGTCAAAAAAAAAAAAAAGAAAAAAAAGATAAAAAAAAAGAAAGAAAGATCGTTGGTACGGTTGGAACGGTAAAAACGAGAAGGAGACGCGAAAAACAAAAAAAAAAGGGGTACCAGAAGGAAAAACGAAACAGGCGGGGCGGATGATAAAACCCGAGAGTCTCGATTGTCCAATTGGTGTGAGAAGATTGGAACGGGCGGATCGGCGGGAGTATTGGCAGCCGAGAGATGTGCACGCGTTCGTACACGAATGCGTTTATATACAAAACAAAACAAAAAACATATAAATAAAAAATAAAAAAAATGAAAAATAGGAAAAATATAAAGAACAAAAAAAAAAAAAATTGGACGTAACACGTACACGGAGTCGGCGAGGCGAACTAACTATTGAAAAGTCACGCTCGCTGGTTACGACTCCGGAGTACCGAGCCGAGTTCCACGTTGTGTACTACACGAGCCCGGCCATGCAAATACATCCAGACGTATGTTAAAAATAAAAATAAAATGAAAATGCATTAAAAAAAAAACAACAACAACAACAAAAAAAACAAAAAAATGTACGCGGCATCGCTGGAGGAACCCAGCACGAGGATTCGTCCCGCGAAACAAGCGAGGTTCCACGTCATAACAGAGGGACACACTCAGACACGAGCACACGGACACGTTTGACTGTGTTCCAGCACTCGGTACACGGGAGGAAGTTGTAGAGTGAACGAGCGATGGAACGACTCTGCGGAGGGAACGAGCCCCTGCGATGGCACTCGATCAAAAACAGTTACAACTGTTCCAGGCGCATCAACGGAGGGATAGAGAAAACGAGGAAGAGAGAGCGAGAAGAATTGATATGGAGCGAGTGCGTGGGTATGGAAACCAGAGGGAAGAGAGAAAGTATAAATATTACGAGCATACATTGTATAACTCTTTCTCTATTTATATATATCTCTCTCTCTCTCTCTCTCTCTCTGTCTGCGGCGATTTCCATTTTATAAGTATATTATTATTATTTTTATATTTTATTATTTTTTGTTAGTTATTACTGATCTTTTTTTTCCCACCGTTGCTAGAATTTACTAGGCGTGTTATGTTTATTATGATTTTTTATATCTTTTATATTACTTAATTATTAATTATTATTATTGTTTTTGTTAAAATTATCATAATTTTTCTTGATTTATATTCTTACGTTATATTTAAGT